>OY804603.1:27033558-27195427 GCA_963680895.1 Fragum sueziense
CTTCTTTGTAAACATCCATTTTGTCGTCTGCAGCAGATTTAAATTTCAAAGACCCTAAAATTTTGTCGTTTTGGGAAAGGGTTAAAGTGTAAGGTAGGGTATTTGCATAAAATTCAATTATAGAAATGAATATACCGGTACGTTAAAGTCGTATATTGCAGTTTGTAGTTTAACCATTTCCCAAACGTCAATATTTTCAATTGATACATTTCAAATGTAATGCAAAAATCAAAATTTCTCATGTTCGAGAAACCCAGGTTTATAAATTCAAAGAGAGCATATTGGGACAATGATAAAATGCCATTTATCATAACTCGTGTGTGCAAAATCGTTTATTCCAATGAAGCAGGGTTCAGCACATAGTGTTCCCGTCCAAAAGATGTCGATATCATACTTAAGTTTTTCTCAAAAGACAAAGTTGAACTATTCGAAAGCGAAATCTGCTACATGCGAAAAAACGGAATGTTAATAAAGATAAAATGTGTTCATGATGTTGCACAAACAAATGGCAAAGGAAAATGTTGCGGGTTTTTTTTTTTTTTTTTTTTTTTTTTTTTTTTTTTTTTTTTTTTACAAAGCTTCACCTTTTGGGAATGTCAATACCAGGCCTTGTTTTGGAAAAGGTGAAATAAACTTATAATATATGACAAGCATTGCCGGAAAGGGGAAATGCTGGTAATCAGAGTCTTCTTCTTTATCCTCATTGTTTTCAAAAGTTTTCACGGGCAAGAAAATCAAACCTGTGAATTATTTAGAAAAGTTCAACCAGTAGGCTATGAGTATGTATTTTGTATAATTTATTGCAAGACCATTTATTTTTCCGGGCCGTTTCATTTTATCCTTCAATAATCAAGGTTTGCGATAGATTTTAACCTTTGTATCAATTTCCCAAACAGTCAATAAGGGAATTTTACATTCATTTGTCTTTGTGAATAAAAACACATGCATTTTCTTCATTTTCCAAAATGTTTTCCAAAGCCTTTTTCTTGCAGAGCGTCAAAATGCGTTTCTATTTGACAATAGGTTAACCCTTTCCTAAATGACTGAAAAGGACTGTTTTAATTGTAATGATACAGCATGATAATAAAATAAATCTAGAAAAACTCAGGCATATAATGTCCAAAATAGCACAAAGAGCATTGATACATAAATGGATATATCGATTATCAGCGTTTTCTTCTGTTGTCTCTATGTTTTCTAAAGCTTTTGCCTATTACAAAAGTCACAACCAGGGTTTGTTTGGGAAAGGGTTGATCTATTGATTCAAGATCAGGCATTCATGCTTGACTAATGTTCAATAGAGAGTTATCGATCTTCCTTCAATCCTATTATGTAAAATGCATGAGCGAAAATGATTCAATGTTTTCTATTATTTGCCATTTGTCCGTATGTATACACCCCGTATTAACCCTTTTACAGTAATATTTTATGTCCTCTTTTTTGCAATTGTTGTGTCATGCTATTCCCCGCCATGACATAGTCGCTTTGAAATTGATTTTGTCTTTTACATTTGTAAATTTGTCATACATATTTGGTTTGATTCTCCATTTATCGTAACAATAAATGACATTTGCAAGTCTGTATCAAACTTTCCTAATCCTTCTTTTCGCAGTTTACAGAGAGTTAAAGCAGAATACTTCGGAAAAGCTTAGCTAACCCTTACTAAAATGTATCGTCAAATTGAAAGCCATTCATACGACAAAACTAATATATACTAACGGAAAAAAGTAACTGTGCACATTTCCTTTCTATATAAAATCTTAAATACAAAAGGTAAATAAATCAAATTTTACAATAATGGAAAACAAACGTTTGACCTTTAATTTTCAATGATTGTCAGTTTACTACCCCACTCATTATTAACGTAACAAGCCCGGAAAGTGGATAAGGGTGAAAGTTAAGTCCTTTTTCGGGTTGGAACACTATTGGTATCCATAATGCTCTGCAGCAATGAGACAACTTATCTGGCACAAACGGCTCAAAGGTTCTTCTGGAGATGTTGACCAGTATCAGAGCCAACTAGTTATGCGCTGACGTTGAATTAGGCATGAATGCATTTGACATTTCCCAATTGATGCGAGCTCGACCATCGGACTGTACAGATGTCAACGAGGCGAGCCAATAAGCAATAGGCCTACCTTGTTCCAATCGACTATACGACCTTACGTAGATGCTGTCTACGCCACTGAAGACGATGCCGTCGACGACGTTGTAGCAAGCATAGACGTACGTATCGCAGGACATCTTCAGACAGATCTAGCCCTCCATTAACCGATCTCTAACAAACATCCGGTTGATAGGCCCACAACTCAATTCTGGAACCAACCTAGCTGTAACTTTTGCCGCTTACAATCAATTTCACTGATGGTTGTTCCGATTATGGTTAACTTGTCGGAATGACGTCACGCGTCGACGTCTTGAATGTGGCAAGTCGCGGGTGTTTCTAAATTCTTGAAACCGTCCCAAAAGTGTCTATGTGATGTGTCTATGCACGACAAAACGCTCAAGGCGACCTCTTGCTTGGGCAATGTGCATTAGGGGATACTGTCTAAAGCATGCATTAACATTCATCTTTGGATAAGCGTATCACGTTATTTTCTTTTCAATTAAACAAAATTACATTTTTTTCTTAACAACGAGAAAGTTTTCAACATTTTTGCCATAAACGAAAAGGGTGTTAGATCTAATTACGTCTAACGTTCGTGCATGTGCAGTTGGTGGCATTCGACATTTCATTTACAAGAGTATCTTGTGGACATTTGCGAGAGATTTTTCTTGTAAATAGATCTATATCATATATTTAAATAATAAATCTGAAAATAAGCATGCATAGTTCCTTTTTTCCATTAGTATACGTTATATCACAAAGATGTTGTTTAAAAAGAGAACATTTTGGTAGACAGTATTTTCCTCCCTCTCTCTATTTCTCCCAGACTTCCCTTCCTGGCGAATGTTTTGGAAACGACCGAACTTTTCTAAAGTTATAGTCCTGGCACGATATTATGTCACATGTTTACAAAATTTACCTTTGTAAACAACAATATATAACTCCAACCTACCGTAATTTTGCATGACTGTGATGGTACGAATCTTTCAGTTGTCTCCCAACTACACGATTCGAACCAAACACATGCGTAATTGTATTAAAGATTAAGAGTGGTTTCCGTTTCACTGGTGGTGAACTCGGCCAAAGCGTGGGATGTTTTTTCGCGATCATAGTATTCCGTCGGTGTTGTTATAAAATATCGTAACTACGGCTTCGATAAAGCCGTAGTTACAAGATTTTATAACAACACAGACGGTTTGTCAATACATATCGGTAAACCCGGTGTATTTTCAGAACAAATGCATTGTTATTAGAAAAACTATCCAACCAGATCTTTAAACTCATATTCAAACGCAAAATATCTGTACCTTGTTGTAGCGAAAAACGTCCCTTATTTTGGCCGCGTTCACCACCAGTGTGTTTGTTTACATAGATAAAATTTGTTATATTCCGTTTTTATTCACCTGACAGGGTGTGGCCAAATAAAGAGGTTATTCGACGAGTTTACTTCTCGATACCTTGGTTGATAGAAGCTAAAAAACGTGCGGCACGAGCATGAGCATATTTCAAATTGAAACAATGCGCGATTGTTAAATGTGTTGTCATAAAACCTCGTAGCTACAGATTGATTCACGCTGTAGTTATAATGTTTTGCAACAATACCGACGAATTACCGCTAATCGAGAAGGCTGTTTCTCCCCAAGCTTAAATGGAATGAACCGTTTACTAGGCTCCGCCCTGTCTCCCGAATAAAAACAGAATATAACGTGTGCAATAATATCGTGACTTGACTCACTGGTGGGGAACTCATCTTCGCAAGCCAAGGGTGACATCTACGACGTAACGTCGTTTCTGTATTCACCCTTGGCGGATTTAGTCCGATTTTCTTGGTCTCCTGTAAAGCATTTTCATTGGTTCCAGCGAGGTCTCGCTGGAACCAATCAGATTGTCGACTGACACATTTGTTATGAGTAACCAAATCATGACAACGGGCGGGAAAAAGCATTGCATTTGCAGCTCAAAAACGCGAAGGTGGACGATTTTTCCTAAGAATGTCACTGCAATAGACAGGAATTCCCTAATTTTAATCGACGAATTATTATACTTTCGACAATTCAACCAAAAAATCAACTACCTTTACATAATCCGCATGACGTTTGACGCGAAAGACAACGCGCGTTAATGACGTCATCAATAATGGACGTAAACAACCAGCAGAACAACCGCTAGGCGGCGCTTCGCGATTTCAAGAAAATCGGACTAAATCCGCCAAGGGTGAATACAAACGTAGGTGGGTTCAACCTTGGCTAGCGAAGATGTGGGGAACTCGGCCAAAGCGAAGGACGTTTTTCGCTACAACAAGGTATAGATATTTTGCGTTTAAATGTGAGCTTATAGATTTTTTCTAATGACAATGAACTTGTTCTAAAAACAGACCGGGTTTACCGTTTTGTATAGACAAACTGTCGGTGTTGTTATAAAATCTCGTAACTACGGCTTCGATGAAGCCGTAGTTACGATATTTTATAACAACACCGACGGAATACATTGTTCGCGAAAAAACGTTCCTTGCTTTGGCCGACTTCACCACCAGTGGGAATGTTCCTTCCACTACTGCGTAAAGCTGGATGTCTAATCAACTCTTTCCCAAACGGAAAAAAATAATCTGGTACAATTTGAAAGCTGCTACAGACAACAAAACGGGAAACATCAATATGAAATTTGTGTATTTAATAGCATAGAAAATATTGAGACAAAAGTAGAAAATGCTAATTATCAGTATTTTTTTTCTCTTTTTTTTTTCTCAATGTTTTTTTTTTTTTTTTTTTCAAATATTTTATATTTGGAAGTCAAAACCAGGTCTTGTTTGGGAGAGAGTTCAATTTCTTTCTCGTTTAATGCATAAGTTTGACGCCGTGAAGAGACACATTTTAAAAATTATAGGGATATGCAACGATGATGATAACATTTTCTCAATTTACCTTAAAGTTTCCAGTTCTAAGTTTACCTAAAGTTATACGTACTTTTTCTATTACAACCTCTTTCATATGCCATAATCTGGCAGTTTTATTAATATTTTGATGTTATGTAAGGATCTAACCCTTTCCCAAAACAAGACCTGGTATTGACGTTTCTGATAGAAAATGCTTATCAAAACATTCGGATCAAAAGAAGATTTGCTGATGATTATCGCTATCTCCTTTTGACTCAATATTTTACGTTCTTTACTGTACACTAATAGTATATTAATCTAAATAGCAACACAAATGTTGACGTTTGCGATTATTTTCTAAATAGGAACAGTCTAAATTTTAGACATTTGGGAAAGAGTTAGAGTATTTCACCAGCTGTCGATATCATTAACTGTAAGTATCTTTACCCTTGTACCAATTAATGAACCTATTTAACCCTTTCCCATACAAGACATGGTTTTTGGCATCTATAATAATAATAATTATAAAAAAGACTTAGAAAAAGAATTAAGACAAAAAAAAGAAAACGTATATTACCTACATTCCGTTGTTTCCAAACATTCTTTGGTATAATGCACATAATTTCTATTTTCATTTATTTGATAAGAAAATAGGGAACGATTTTACAATCAAACCGTAACGTAAATTTAGACAAACAATAATATTTCGTCGGTGTTGCTATAAAATCTCGTAACCACGGCTTGAATCAAGCCGTAGTTACGAGATTCTGTAACATCACGGACGGTTTATCAAAACGTAACGGCAAACCTAATCTATTTTAGCACAAAATTTGTTGCTATTTACCCTCTGTAATCTGTGCCTCTGCACAAAAAAATCTTAATGTCGAATACATGTACTTTAATTCACGTGATTCCCCGCAATGGACATTCGATGCATGATATTCCATAATCAAAACCATTACTGAAACTGAACCAGTGCTATATATGGGTCAACTTGTTTTTACCCTTTCGTAACTACCCTTTCGTAACTAATCCATTGTGTTTTTTCATTCATCTAAATAAATATACAAAGAAAAAAAAGAAGAATAGATAAAGAAAATTCTAATTTTCCATAAGCATTTTCTGTCTTGCCTTTTTATATTTTCTATTTGTAATTATGTCAACATTGCTTGCAGTACATCTTGAACTTCAGGCCCGTAGGAAGCAATTTCATATTGGGTGGGCTCAAGCCCCTTTGTCTGCTGAATATTGCGGGGGGGTCTAAATGGGATTTTCCCTAAATTTTCAGTATAAAATAAGGAAAATTTGGCATTTTTGGTCAACATCGGGGGTGACTAAGCCCCCCCCCCCTAGCCCCCCCCCTCCCCCTGTTCCTAAGGACCTGGGGCCGGTTTCATCAAACCATTTAAGTCGTATTTTTGACTTAAAAAACGTCCTAAATACATTTAAGTCGTAAGTCGCGTTTCATCAATGTCTCAAGACTTAGGAAGTTCCTACTTTTTGACTTAAATTTAAGACCAATATTTTGGTGACTTAAATCCGACTTTTTGACTTAAATTTTGTCTTAAATAGTCTACAATAGATAGCTAATCAATAAAATTAATATTAACTTAATCAATTTTGATTTGATTGAACGTTATAGTTTATGAATGTTTGTGTGTGTGTGTGTGTATGTGTGTGTGAGTAACAGAGAAGGGAGATAAGGTGAGAATAAGGCGGAAGTGTGTTCGTTTACTTGTGTTAGTATGAGTGTTATCGTTAGAAGGCCATATTGTAAATAAGATAAATTCAATATCATTGAATTATATATGTCTTAATATGCTACCTTCTCTAAATAAAGTTATTATTATTATTATTACAATCGATGACTGGCATCAGCTTTACAATTTCTTTTGGAATCGGAGGCTGTTGGTCAAAGACTGAAACGACATGGACATATACAAATCATGTGAATATCCAGCTACATGTACAAATAAAATAAATCATTTGATTAAAACATATATTACACCGCTTCGAACCCACCAACTCTTAAATGTTATGTCAAGTTAGACCTCCTTGTGACGTTCTAGATAAAGAGACCTTCAACAACATAGATAGAAAAGAAGAAATGCCGCATTTTCTCATTTATTTAAAAATGTTTTGTACTATGATTTATGTCCAAACTACATCAGCTTCCATTTTGTCAGAGAGTGGGCTCACTTTATCTGAGTATGAACAAGGGCACACATTGCTAAGCAATATATACAAAACGAATATCATTCGTAAATATGAGTCTTTTTTCTGTCTTTTAGATGAATTAAGAAATATTACTTCTGTTAAGTCGTAATTCAACGTCTGATGATGGACATTCAATCATGGATTGAAAACAGGACAAAAAGAGAAAATGAATGATCCTTGATGCTTTTTATGTACGTCTTTGACACTTGATGATGAACCAATTCAAGTATAGGCCCTTACTGCTAAAAAATAGAATCCCAGACTGGCCAATTAAAATGCTAGCTGGATCAGTATGATACGAAACAGACAGGTTAGAAATACACTTTTTACATTACTGCACGACGCTTCCTTAAAGTGACATTTCACATTTATTTTCACACAAATTTTACTTTTTTTCTATCTGAAAGATAATCTTTTACAATGAAAATTCTGAAAATTTCAAGTCAAAATATCGAATAGTTTACGAGAAACATATATTTTTGTGCTAAAATTAAACAAATTGTTGTGGACAACAGTTCAGATTTATAAAGAATTGGTTATTTCTGTCTCAACTGTAAAGACGTAATTTCGCTTATAAATTACAACTTCAATAAACTGATAGCATTTCCACGCATTAGAGTTAACAATTTTCGCATGATCAAGACATGCTTTAAAAAATGAAATAAATGTGAAATGTCACTTTAAATCTTTTTTCCACAAAAAGATAATTTCGCTAGCAGAAACGATTTTCCCCTTATCCAACAGTGCTCAAATCCCAAACGTTGAATTTTCGTTTTTCTATGACGTTTTGAAATATTCTATACATTACAATGACAAAATTTAGCTAAAATTAGGACTGCACGTGATTTTCTTGGGCCTTTTGATCGAGCATAACTAAAGTAGGACATATTTTGATGAAACGCAAATTTAAGTCGTAGGAACTGCTTAGGACGTTTTGATGAAACTGACTTACGGACGTCCTACAAAAGGTCTCAGGACACTTTTTAAGTCATGTCCTAGGACGTTTTTGATGAAGCCGGCCCCTGTATCTTGTGCCACGAATGCGGGAATAAAATGAAACCAGAGCAAGTAAATAAAGGTCATCTCTTGAACTTCTTCTGCAACTTTAATCCTTACCCAAACTAGACGATTTTCGACTAGTCTTATTTGAAAGCAGATACAGATAACAAAATGGATGCTAATGACGATAGGATATGTGTACAATATACCTTAGAAATTCAATATTGAGGCAAACGGAGAAATGTTGGTAAATAACATTTCTTCTTTTGCCTCAATGCTTCACGAGCCTTTTTCTATCTGGGATGTCAAAACGAGGCCCTGTTCTGGAAAGGGTTAAAGCATTTTAATAATTCATTGTTTCGGAAGGGGGAAGCCCGGTAAAACAAGAAAACACATAAATGTTGTTCTAATTAGATCTAATTGCATTGGGAATTCCAAAATTCATTTGTAATTCTATATACAAATACGTATATCAAAATGAGCCGTGATCGTGAAAAAGGTATCTTGTGGCATTTGAGAACAACATGGATATAGACCAGCTTTTTCATACGCGACCACTCTGATCAAGATCCATGATGCTCTCAAATCGAGGGGTCAGTGCAACACTATTGTAAGTGCTTATATAAATATAGGCACTTACAATAGTTTTGCACTGACCCCTCGAAATATTCTTTGTTATCCATAGCAACAGCACAGTATAAATAATATATCGCTGCTTTTCAACGAAAACCTCGAAACTGCAGCTTGTTTTAGCCGCAGTTATGAGGTTTTCGTTGAAAAGCGACGAATTCTGATCAGACTGCAAAAAAGCTTATAGTGCTCTGGATCTATAGGACTCTCATAGCATTTTCTCCTTTTGCCCCAATATATTCCATGCTATATTACACAAATCCTGTCTACATCAACATCCATTTTATGGTCAGCAGCAACATTTGAATTAGACTACTACATATGTTTGCCATTTAGGAAAGGGTTATTCAATTCATAGTCATACGTAATTTAATTTTGACACATAAATTGACAATTTGAAAGCTGCCCAATACGACAAAAAGGATGATAATAAACATAAAGTTTATGTACAATGTAATGATACCAGAATATAATTATTGTCATTTTTTTCTTCTTTTAACCTCTTTGTTTTCCCAAGCGTTGTGTTTTAGGACCTCGAAACCAGGCCCTGGCCCCGGTTTCTCGAAAAAACTTAAGTATATTCTCATGAGTTCATGCTCAACTTCTATTCAATACCATTCAACGTTGATTGGTATTCAATTGAAGTTCACGTGGATCTCGTGCGATTTGAGCACGACGATCAGATTTGAGCATGAGAACATACTTAAGTTTTTTCGAGAAACCGGGGCCTGGTTTCTCGAAAAAAAAATAAGTATATACTCATGAGTACATGCTCAACTTCTATGGAATACTCTCCAACGTTGAAGGGTATTCGATGGAACTACTGTGATTTGAGTGCGATGCTCAGATTTGAGTCTGAGAACGTACTTAATTTTTTTCCTGGCCCCTGTTTCATCAAAACATTTAAGACATATTTTTGTCTTAATATTAGCTTAAAACAACAACCGCATAACCCAGGTCTTGATGAATTGGCGATAAACGTTTTTGTCCTAAACTTGTCATAAATCATCGGTAAGACAAAAATGTTGTGATAAAACTGGCCCCTGGATTTGTTTGGGTCGGGGCAATTTTCGAGCACTTGAGTCTTCATTTCGGTATCATATGTAGGCTAAAATGTAGACGAAGTGGCTCATTTCATAATTTGGTATCTAATCAGAAATCTTGTTCATGTAGAGGGTAAAATCTATTACAGTGAGCTCATTCCTCGATTAATTTTATGTCATCTTTTAGCCCATTCCAAAACAAGACCTAGCTGGTTTTGATGTCCCCAGTAGAATAAGCAGGGAATATATTGAGATAAAAGAAGAAAATGCTGATGATCAGCATTTTCTTCATTTGCCTCATTGTTTTCTGTGATGTTTTATTCGCAGATTTAACATTTAGTATCATTTTGTTGTCTGTAGAACCTTTTTAAATCGGACCATCCTAAAATTGTGTCGTTTGGGAAAGGGTTAGCCCTTACCCTAACAAGATCTGGTTTTACGTGTATCTAAGAAAGTGTGCTTGGAAAATATTTCGGCAAGAGAAGAAAATATAGAATATCATTACATCACTTGCAATAAAACGTCGAACTTACGGCTTGTTTTGGACTGCAGTTATGTTGAAAAGCAACGATATTTAGTTTTTCTTAATTTTCTTCCGTATATTTTGTCGTCAGCTTCAGCTTTGGGATTGGGCTCTTAATAAAATTAATTCGGAAAGGGATATATACGTATTGTATCGAATCATTTTAAAGAAAGGATGCAATGCAATCGGACACGCAAGAGGAACGCATTCGTCTTTGCAAAAACGATATGTTTACGCAAAACACTTGTGACTTTAAATCATTTCACTTTCATTTACAATAGTTTTGATTCAAATCTTTTTAATGTTTGGGGGCTTTGCCGAAAACTTCCCATCAATTTACACAATTAATTTGTATTTTAGATTGATGGTGAATCTTAAAAAGTATTCGAATAAAAAACGACTGTGCATTTACGTTTTACAAGTTGAATAAAATCACCGGTTTAATCTGTCATAAAATTTATGGAAATTCTAATAAATAAGACTAATTGTTAATGAATTTCAATCTTTTCAAATAGTGCATTGTTAAGGCGACTTCAGTGGGGAAGATTCTGGAAAACATTGCAAGAAGATAAGAACATTCTTATGAGTAGCAGCAAAATTATTTTCTTATCTGTTTATAATTATAGTTTGAATACTTTAATGACATTTTTCATTTTTCAGCGTCTACACCATTCTTTACTCCTTTCAATTTAGACAAAGATTGGAATTGCTATGTTTGGGAGAAAGATTAAACTTTTCCAGGTTTTTTCCAGGTTGATAAGTTGCTCAAATAAAAGCGACAACACAGACTGGATAGAACAAAAGGGATGAACACCGTTGATTCAGGATGGATAAACGGACAGGCAGACGGACGGACGATGTGGATAGAGGATGGAGTTATGCTGTGGCGATTGCCTCTTTCGTCTCTCAGGTAAGATAGTGATTATTATAAAACAATCAACCCTTTCACAATAACATAAAACTAGACTGTCCAAGTTTTAACCACATGCAGACGTCAAAATGAACGATGATTTTGAAAAAGAGCAACAGATGAAAGGTGACAAATCAATATCGTTTTTATTGCAAATTCAATGCCTATGTTTGGGTACTTATTCGAATCTTCTCGAGCCGAGAAGTCGACGCCGAGAACACGACGTCGCAATTCTTCCAAACTTATTCGGGCGACGTCGTAAAATTCGGCGGTGGAAAGTTCCACCGCCGAATGTTAACGACGTTGCCAGAAAAATCCGACTTCGCTTGAATCTCATTAGGATTGAACTACCTTAAAGCTACTATTTCCCAGATTTGGACCCAAAAATTGTCAAATACAAACGAAATGTACACTTTTTAAGCTTTATATGACCTGATTAAATGATTACGAGAAACTATTGAAGCAACGACTCATTTTTTCGCAATTTGATACCAAATTCATGAAGCGATGTCGAAAGTAGGTCAAAACAGTAGGACATGCGACTTTCTTAAATGACGTCACAACATACATGATGACGTCATATTGAAATTTAAGTATGAATCTCGTTTGAATCATGGTCCGCGCTGTATGCGCATGCGCAACAATTTAAAAAATAATTCTAACCCCATCAGTGATGGGGTTGAATTTAGGCTTGGATTCTCCCTAAATTCAGCTATCTGTCTTGTAATTTCGGCTCATTCTCTGTCTGAATCGTATATTATTAACCATCCCGAGGTGGTCAACACAAAAGTTTTGCATATTTTTTCAAAAAATTTCATTTTTTGCAATTAGACCATCTGTTACCGTCGCCCTTTAAACTTCATTTCCAAGTTCTTTCTCTTTTTTCACCAGATGATGATTGGGGGCTACGTATACACGTCAGGGATTTTCTACACAATTATAAAGAACGAGTTTCCGGAAGCCAACGAGGTCCTGATCAGCTGGCTTTGCACACTGCCCATCACGCTCTGGTTCATAGGAAGTGAGAAAGTTTTTGTCATTGTTTATTAGTTTTGTTTGGCAGTCAGTGTCTGGTTGTGTTTTAAAAAATATAAGAATTCGTTGATGTTTTGTATTGTCTAAATAACATCTTAACCCTTTCACAAATGGCAAAATTGTATGCAGTTTCTATTTGGAATGCTGATACATATTGTGAGACATTTAGATATTTCACAAACCCTTTCCCGATCAGTTACTCGTATGTCAAATATTATCGAATTCAGATACGTATTATTTGCTCGCCAGTAGGCTATATGAAATATTGGGTGAAATAAAAAAAAATGCTGTTTAATAGTACTTTCCTCATTCGCCGACTGTTTTTTCAAACGTGATCGTCAAAACCATGGCCTGTTTTGTGAAACGTATCCTACGCTGGTTTTCTTTTTTTCAGGTTTAATCGGCAGCTTATTGACCAACAGGTTTGGCTGTCGGATATGTTCCCTACTAGGTGGGCTGATGGCCCCACTCGGAATGTGCCTTTGTTTCTTTGCTAGCGACATTTACCACGTGTTCATATCATATGGAATCATAACCGGTAAATAAAGTTTTACCTTCACCCTTTCCCAAACAACGATGCAATAAGACTAGGCTAACATGAAGTCAAAAGAAGAAAATGCTGATAACTAGCATTTCCCCCTTTTGCCTCAATATTTTCAGTGCCATATTGTACCTATATACCAACACACATTTTGTTGTATTCCTTTTTTTCTTTTCTATCGATATGCCTATTTATCTTGGGTTCATCTCATACGGAATCATTACCGATAAAAGCTAGAGATGCTCTGCCAGGTTGTCTGTCGAGAACTACATGTATATATTTTTATATGTTCTATTTGGGACTAATTTGGTACAATATTCTTTCAGGTTTCGGTAACGGTATCCAGTATGTCGGTTTCGTTACGTCGGTCGGACGTTATTTCAGGAAGTACCGCTCAATCGTCACCATTTTGACGACATTAGGTCCGACAGTGGGAATGGCGTTGTTTTCCGTTCTCATTCCACACCTTAACGCCATCTACCGATGTAGTGAATGTTTGCTGTAAAGAATACATTGGTTGCTTTAGCTCACGATAAATGACCTGGCAGAGCATCTCTAGCTTATAGCTAGAGATGCTCTGCCAGGTCATCTGTCGAGAACTACATGTATATACACTACTCAAAACTTATAAGTACTCCGACTATATCATAAAGCATATCTCTGGACAGGCATAACATATCTTGACCAAATTTGACACAACTTAACTTTAACCATATTACCATCATCTATTGAATTTTCATAAATTTCACATGAACATGAATTGAACAAGAAGCAGCTAACGGAGGCCACTGTAGGTAGCAAAAGTCACAAAGTCAAGATTTTGTATGTTCCTTGTTCGCTCACACAATAGCATGGTACCAGGAACGCAAAAACATTTTGTAATTCCTAAATTATGCTGTAGGGATATCTTTTTAATAATTTAGAAGTCGGTATAAGAATTTCTATGCTTGCTAAGCACGTGTCAGATCATCGTCATACTGGATAGTAAATCGTTAGTCTGTAAATCGCTTTTTCACAATTAGCAAATTTAATGCAGCCTTGGCAACTGAACATTGGTCAGGTCATGCTTTATGCATCTTGTACATCTTGTCATGATTAATTTAGCCGTTATCGGATAGTTTGGACACTGAATGGTCTCCCTTGAAGGCATAATGTATCCCTTTCTGTGACAGTCACTGAACTCTTCAACTCACGTAGGCGAGACAAAACAATGTTACGGTCCTAATTCCGGCTTGATTTCATATCAAATGGTTGTCTTGGTAGGTTGGCAGCACTTCCGGTTCGTATGTACTTGGCCACTAAAAGGGTGACAGCAGTTGCATGTACATTTATGATACGGATGGCATTTCTTTAGAAAAATGGCACAAATGTAACAAAAATGTTGATGTTTGACAGTTACGAACGATATTTTGAACGAAATTTGTATAGAACGACTGGAAATGTGGGTATGAGAATATTACCTACGCTTTAATTGCACCACCTTGTCAAACACCCATTGTTATTGGTTGTTGTTGTAAAGATTTCCGACGCATTTTATGTTTTTATGTTTGGCACGCCAATCCATAAAAGAATGAATTGTAAATTAAACACGTGGGATTCATGTGTGAAACACAGAGGGTGTATTTAAATTTTCTTTAGTCGACCGGAAGTTACCATTTTGCACATTTTTTTTTTTTTGCAAAATGAAAATGCTATCGGTCAAGCAATGAAGTTAGGGAATTAAAAACAATATCGACTTTTGATATTCCTTTACCGGGGAAAATTTTGCGCATAATATAAAACGGAGTACTTATAAGTTTGGATAAGTATATTTCTATAATATTTTGT
Organism: Fragum sueziense; assembly: GCA_963680895.1. Taxonomy (NCBI): domain Eukaryota; kingdom Metazoa; phylum Mollusca; class Bivalvia; order Cardiida; family Cardiidae; genus Fragum; species Fragum sueziense. The sequence goes on from OY804603.1 coordinate 27,048,263, forward strand.
AATTGGGACTAATTTGGTACAATATTTTTCAGGTTTTGGTAACGGTATCCAGTACGTCGGTTTCGTCACGTCGGTCGGACGTTATTTCAGGAAGTACCGCTCATTCGTCACCATTTTGACGACATAAGGACCGACAGTGGGAATGGCGTTGTTTTCGTTTCTCATTCCACACCTAAACGCCATCTACCGATGTAGCGAAAGTTTGCTGTAAACAATACATTTTTGGTTGCTTTAGCTCACGATAATAAACTGGCACAGCATCTGTAGCTAATAGCTAGAGATGCTCTGCCAGGTCATCTGTCGAGAACTATATATTTTTGTATTTTCTAAGTTGGACTAATTTGGTACAATATTCTTTCAGGTTTTGGTAACGGTTTCCAGTACGTCGGTTTCGTCACGTCGGTTGGACGTTATTTCAGGAAGTACCGCTCAATCGTCACCATTTTGACGACGTTAGGACCGACAGTTGGAATGGCGTTGTTTTCGTTTCTCATTCCACACCTTAACGCCATGTACCGATGGCGGGGGTGTTTGTTGATTATCGGCGGCATCATGCTGCATATATGGCCATGTGCCTTAGCTCTATTTCCGAAAAATATATCTCAGGAGAAAAAGGTGTTCGATTTTAGTATATTCAGATTACCAAAATATGTGATATTCGCGTTCCATTGTTTTCTTATAAACATTGCAAGTCCGATGACGTTTCTACATTTACCAGCCTTCATGTTTTCCGTAAACCTAAGTGTCGTTATAGTCTCTACAGCTTTGACGTTATTTGGAGTATTAAATTCCGCAGCAAAGATCTGTCTCAGTTTTCTAGGTCACGTGTTTAATCTGAGTGTAACGAGAGTGTATACTGTATGTTTGATCACGTGCGGCATATCGACGGCTATGTTGCCGGTAATGACAAATACGCCGTGGATACTGACTATAGTGTCAGCTATAGGATTCACGTTTAGTGTGTGTGGCGGCCATTATCTGGAAGTTGTGGCGCAGCTAGTCGGACCACAAAGGTTCTCTGACGGTGTCGGGGCAGCTCAGATCTTGAAAGGATGTGGTACACTCATTGCAGGGCCTTTAGCTGGTAAGTAAGGATTACGACCCATCACTAGCTTTTTTGTAGTTAATGATAGACTGTATTCCTTAAGTTAGTTCAAGGTTTAGTTTTTCGACGTCGATTATGTTGATAAGAACTCTTTAAGTCATAAAAACGGTTTACACGTCTATGACACAGATTCTTAAAAAACACAATGAAAAGTGAAGTTAGTACGAAATCTTAACACGATACACATTTACTACGTTGCTTAACAAAATTAATATATATTGTCATGCTAAATCTTTTGTCACGCTTTCTTTCAATCGAACATTATTAGCGTATAGATCTACGTTAGAATTAGAACTATTCACAACGTAAAAGCCACTGGATTATGTCAGGTTTAAATTTATTTACAAACGATCGCGTACAACAAAGAAATTTATAATGAGCTAAATATAGTCTTTCCCTAATGAGATTCACGCGATGATCGAATTTTTCGTGTGACATTGGTTACGCAACTGAATCTATTCGGGCGACGTCGTGTGAATCCCATTAACCCTTTCCCAAACAAGAACTGGTTTTGACGTCCCTAGTAGAAAATGCTAGGGAAAACATTGAGACAAAAGAAGAAACTGCTGATAACCATATTATTCACAATCCTATCTTTAATAATAACTATTTTGTCATTTGTGGCAGTTTTTGAAGTGGATCACTCTAAAATTTTGTCGTTTGGGAAAGGGTTAATTAGGGCTGGACTACCCTAAAAAGTCGTTCCAAATACTAGAGTAGATCCTTTTTGAGATAAGTCTTTTTTATGTTTCAGGAATGATATACAACTTGTCTGAAATCTATGACGTCACGTTTTACGTCAGCGGAAGTATATTAGTCGGAAGTTCTCTGTTATTATTGCCTATAATACGAACGGACAGCAACATGAGTGAACTGGTCATCGAAGCAGCAGATACTAAACTGAACCCCAAAGAAGTTGAGGCCATGATCAAATAATTCAATATAGGATGTAGGCCTAATCCTTGTTTTGATTGGTTGTTTAATGTTGTGATAAATTCTACTCAAGTTCTGATTGACTGAAATCTTTGAGTTGGGATCTTTAAAAAAATGTCCGTAAAACGTTTGAAACTATTTTTTCCAGGTCATTCTGTGCCTACATGCAGATTGAACGATCCTCCGCCGAATGTTTACGACGTCGCTCGAATAATCCAGACGTCACGTGAATTCTATAAGGGGTGGACTACCTTTAGAAGTAAACACTACACTTTCAGGACTGTATACAACTTCTCGAGAATCTATGTTTCTTGAAATCGCTTTTCCAGTGCTTGTTCCTTTCATATATCTACCCTTTTTCACACAAGACCAGGCCCCGGTTTCTCGAAAAAACTTAAGTATATTCTCATGAGAACATGCTCAACTTCAAAGGGATACTCTCCAACGTTGAAGGGTATTCGATTGAAGTTCACGTGGATTTCGTGCGATTTGAGCATGGTGCTCAGATTTGAGCATGAGAACGTACTTAAGTTTTTTCGAGAAACCGGGACCAGGCCCCACTTTCTCGACAAAACTTAAGTACGTTCTCATGCTCAAATCATAACACCGTGCTCAAATCGCACGAAATCCACGTGAACTTCAATCGAATACCCTTCAACGTTGGAGAGTATCCCTTTGAAGTTGAGCATGTTCTCAAGAGTATATAATCTACTTAAGTTCTTTCGAGAGACCGGGGCCTGGTTTGTCAAGTGTAATGGGTCTAGAACCAGTTTGGAAAAACATTGAGACAAATGGTCAGCGTTTTCTTGTTTTGTTTTGACAGATATGTTCTATACTGTACATGAATCATATTGTAATCACAGCGGGGAATCACGTGTCACACATTTTCAATAATTTTCTGCATACATAACAGATTTCAAAAAGATTTAAAGCAGAAAAACACCGGAGAATTGTTGAATGTTGTAGAACGTAATAAAAAAAAGTTACTGGTTGATCGAACAAAACATTTATATCAGATGATGATTAATCCATCACCACACATTGACTCTTTTTAACTCACCAGAAGATAAAGGCTTTTAAAAACAGTGTGGAAAATGAAGAAATTGCTTGTCACAAGCAATTTCTTCATTTCCCACAATGCTTTCTACCAAGAAAATACCAACGAATTTTAAATTTCATTCACTGCAACATCTTTGAATTTGGACAAGTCTAACATTTTGCCGTTTGGGAAAGGGTTAAAAGATATATCACATCCAACAAATTCTTGACATATTTGCACTTTCTCAGTTTCAAACTGAATTTAAATAGGTCTCTTCTACATTGGACGTCAAAAGTAGGTATTGTTTGGGAAAAGATCAAAATAAGAATGAAGAATGAAAAAATGAAGACTTTTTAATTCATTTCCTTTTGTTTTATTCCTGTTCATGTTTACAAGACAAAAAATTACAAGATCTCATACACATAGATTGTCCGGTCACGATATTATATCACGTGATACAAAATGTAAACAACGCAATATCGAGCTCAAATCTATTGTAATTTTGCATGAGATGGTTTGAATCTTGCAGGTGTAGAACACCTGCAAGATTCGAACCAACGCATGCGAAATTTATTGAGATTAGGAACACTTTTCTATTGGTTAAGTCGGTAAAAATTTGTAAGCGTGTGTCATATTATTGTGACTAGATTATTCAAAGAAGTGTGGTATAGAAACCGATAAATGACATGGCAGAGCAGCTCCAGCTAATAGCTAGAGGTGCTCTGCCAGGTCATTTATCATGAGCTATATATAATACGTTCAAAATTAAACGAGAATCGTAATATTCGTTGTGCTAAATCGAAACAACAGTACTGTAAAAGAGTCTCATTTAATTTGGAACATAAGGCCTACAATAACAGGAATATTGTTGGTGCTGATGGTGCATTTTCTTTGGCTTTAATCATCGTCATCATTTCCATCATCATCATCTCCGCCGCTGCTGCTACTACCACCGGAATACTGACCAGAGAAGAATTTCTGCCAGATGGATTCGGATATACAGCAGTAACCCAGGCCCCTTTTTCTGTTCCAACAATGATATCCGTCAAGACAAAGGTTGTCGTACACCTGGCACTCGTTCAAATCTAAAACATCGTAAACAAATAATCCATTACCGGACAATTTTAGACTGATCTAAATTCAAAGATGTTACAGACGACAATTTCAAATTTATGCTTTTTCTGTTCCAACAATGGTATCTTTCCAGTCAAATGTCTTCGTATACCTGGCACTCGTTCAAATCTGGAACATCGCAAACAAATTACTAGACAAATTATGAAATATCATTTAACCCATTATCAGTTGACAAAATTTTAGACTGATTCAAATTCAAAGATGTTGCAGATGACATTTTCATGTTAATGAAATTTAAAAAAATGACTTTAGGGTAGAAAACATTGTGGAACATGAAAAAATTGCTTGTGACAAGCAATTTCTTCATGTTCTACAATGTTTTCCCAAGTATTTTTCTTGATGGGGTTTCAAAAAAGCATCTCTGTAAAAAGAAACTGGTATATTGGCCGGAGAAGAATTTCTGCCAGATGGATTCGGATATACAGCAGTAACCCAGGCCCCTTTTTCTGTTCCAACAATGGTATCCAAATAATCCATTACCGGACAATTTTAGACTGATCTAAATTCAAAGATGTTATAGACGACAGTTTCAGATTTATGCTTTTTCTGTTCCAACAGTGGTATCCGTCCAAACAAAGGTCACCGTACACCTGGCACTCGTTCAAATCTAAAACGACTTAAACAAACAACAATACAAATTAGGACACAATGTAAACAAATAATCCATTACCAGACGACAAAATTTTAGACTGGTCAAAATTCAAAGATGTTTCAGACGACAATTTCAAAATTATGATTTTTCTTTTCCAACAATGGTATCCGTCCAGACCCATCACACTCGTTCAAATCTGGAACATCGTAAACAAATAACTACACAAATTATGAAATATCATTTAACCCAATATCAAATGACAAAATTTCAAACTGTTCCAATTCAAAGACGTTGCAGACGACATTTTCAAGTATATGAAATTTTATTTTTTTCCTGACATTTTTGGTAGAAGACATTGTGGAAAATGAAGAAATTGCTTGTCACAATTGTTGGACCCGGCACAACAATACTTAAAATTAAGAGGATGTTTTAGTATAACGCGGGTTTCCGCGAATGTTAACGACCGCAATTTATTTTTGAGTTATATTTTATACTGTGCAATAAAAGTTTAGCACGTTTTTAACCAAGTTATTTTTTCAGTATCAGATTATTGCACAAATGTTTTTTATGCTGTAAAGTTGTCCCGATTGACAACCACCACACATATACAGTGTGTGTGGAATGAACAGTCAGGATATTGGACAAAATCCAGATTAGCAAAAGTGATGTGCGTCACGTGTGCAGTGTCATCGATATTTTCTAGCTTGTCCAAAACACACGGTTACAAAAATCTTTTAGCAGAATCAATTTAACTGTTACAACTTCTTTGAAATTAATTATTGGAAGACGAAAAATAATGACGTAAGATCAACGTCAAAAAGCTCTTAGCATGCCCCAATGAGGCATGCTCGTTAGAGGTGTCGCTTTGCATTTCAATATGCATAATTCGACAATCAGACGCCTACGGTACAGAATTGATGCAGGTTTGGTCGCGAATGATCTACATAAATCTTACAGATCGCGTGAAACGACGTTTAAAGAGGAGTTTTATAGTGACCTCCTGGCGAGGTAACAGACGTCCGTCTAGTAGGAAGTTAGGCCAACTCTTCTGGGACGTCACAGGTACTACAGCTAGTGACGAGACTGTCCGGAATAGGTCCTGTACAGCTTGCAACAAAGCCTGCTGACCTTACGCCAATGGCGTTGAGGCATCGACAGGCAATGCGTCAGTGGGTATGGACACGTTGCTTTTGAACCAGGAGAAATTGGAGTGATGTCCTATGTAGTGTTTGCAGACGTATCACATTGTACGTGTCATTTGGGATGCCAGGCTAGCGAAAGCCATGGCGTCTGTAACGTCTTTGACTTTGAGCGTCCTTTCCAATATGAATGAGGCAGAATTCCCATATGTTTAATCAGAAAGCTTGTCAAGTCATTTTATGGCGATCAAAGCAACTACTGGTGAATTTACCCAACATCGAAATTTGCCTGACTTTCGACGTCTGACCCCTATGCACTTTAACGTAAGATATCGAGTTAACGTTTAAGAGTTTTGACACAAAGTTGTCAGGAAACGTCAGCAAAATGAATGCACAGTCAAAGTATTGTATCGCTATAGTTTTTAACGAGGAACCGACATTTTCCGAGCGTGCTAAACTTATTTTGCACAGTATATTTTATTTGAAGGTTATAGCATTGAAAACTGCATTTCTTAAATTTTCATGAAATCATTGTCCTCCAAAGCACTTTTAATTCCTTTCAAAACAGAAAAGAAATTTCTGTTGTTTTTTTTTTTTTTTTTTTTTGCGTGAATCTGGCCGTGAGTAACGCCATGTTGTTAGGAGGGGTATAACTATTAATAAATACGTTACCGTTGCACGTTACTCCATCGCCTGTAAAGCCCGTCCAGCACGTGCATGTATAAGAACCCACGGTGTTGGTGCAGTTGGCACACTCATTACAGTTGTTCAAGCCTTCATCCGCGCACTCGTTAACATCTAAATTTATAAACAGAAAATAAAAAGTTGGGATCTGGAAAAATGTCCCTTATACCATTTGAGACAGCCATGTTTCACGATCAGTTTGAGCCTTAGTGCAATCTGACCGAAATCCATGCTGCTGTCTTACGTTGGCTACAGGTCACAAAGAAGTTATCTGAGACCAACATGGTTCATGATCAGACTGCAGGCTGTTTACGCAGGCTGATCTCGAACCATGTTGGGCTCAAAATCTTTAAAGGACATTTTTCCAGATCCTGGCTCAATTTTGTATAATAATTATAGATTAAGGCAAGGGTCGTATTCACCAACATCTCTAAATCGATTGCCCAAGGTAAAATAACATGTCGAGCCATCTGATTGGACTAGACGTATGTCTCGGCCAATCATATGGACTGTTGTGTGATTTTAAAGATTTTTCTTGATTCGGGCAGGTTTGTGAATCAACATTTAGGCTACTAACCACTCGAAATGATATATAATTAACGTATTCAATCCATCATTAGGTACCACATGTTTCGTGCAACTTCATCCACCAACAACGCCGTTTACCAGAATGGAGGAAATTGATAATGTTATCCGGGTTTCAAAATGAAAGTGCAGTATCAAGTCATTGTTAATGCAAAACCTCATAACTACAGCTTTAATCAAGAGGTTTCCGACGATTTGTTGTAACGGGTACCAGCGAAGTAATCCGAGTTTTCTCTGATGAAATTCGCTCTTTAATATGTTGATGTCGCTCATCAACATATCAAAGAGCGAATTTCATCAGAGAAAACTCGGATTACCAGCGAAGTTGCTCAAAGCATTTAGATTCCAATGATGGATGGCATACAACACCACATCCACAACTTATCCTTCTGTTTTCAATGAGATATAGGTCGTTCCATCACCGCGAATCTTCTGAACAACGCAATTTTTATAACTTGGCTCAACTTGTGTTTCGTCAAACGGCGCTGGCTAGCTTTATTTAGACTAAGATCAAATTTGAGAGCCTTTTTAAAAAAGAATAAAGATTTGTCCATCATCAACGTTTTTGAGACAACAGAAATAATTAGAATCTATTTACAGTTATTTTATGCAGTTTACAGGATAAAATACTATCATTGTAATTTTTACAGGAATTGAACAGACAATCAAGAACATATGTATATTTTCTAATAATTTTAATACATGTACATACAAATTGATATCATAATGAAAATTTGCGTAATTACATTGAAAAAAGGAACCCACGTCTAATTCAAATTGTTCCGAAGAAATATCTTTTATGGAGGTCCATCCCTAATGAGATTCACGCCACGTCGAATTTATTCGGTCGGAGCCGAAAACATTCGGGCGGAACTTTCCACCGCCGAATGTTTACGACCGCGACCGAATAGGTTCGGATACGTATCATGAATCTCAAAATGGCCACATTACGGATATCTACCTTAAAGCGCAATAGAAATAGGATGAGGGGCTATAAGAAGTTTGTTACTACCACGACTAAGACTTCATTCATAACATCGTTGATGACCGACAGCCAGTTGTACAGAAAACAGGGGAGGTGGCATTCAAAATTCAATATCTTCTTTATTGTTTATCAAACCCTATGTTGTGGTACTCACAAGATTCGTCTCATCAACACGATTCAAATGAGTACCCACAACATAGCGTTTTGGTTTTAAGAAAATCAGAATGGCTCCCCCTTATATGTTGCTTGTTGGACAGATACATCAAGACACTTCGATTCCACTGGCAATGACAGGCAAATCTTTACTTGTTGTCTTGTGTAGGCAATCCTTCAGTAATTTTAACCTTTCCTGCATGCCCTGTAGTCTACCTCATCTTTAGGAGAAATTTACAACAAATTCATCAATGCTGGTTGTGTCTTTTAATCTACACATCTTCAGACTTTGTGTTTGATTTTCTTGGTTGCATGTGTTTTGAAGTCGTTCTTGTATCACAGCGGTATTTAAATGGAGTTGCATTTGTTATTACTGCAAAACTTTTGAATTTGGACCAGTCAAAAATTTGTCGTTTGTTAATGGGTTAACCATTGCTGTAATGCCGATTTGCCGATTTCCTTGTATAAACCAATATATCGATGGATAACCATAGCTCGGAAACGCTTAATTTACGGTAGTTGCCATTTAACCCAGTGGCTGGGGGTCTGTTCATGGGGCACCAGGGCCGGTGGGCCTGCATGCCGCATGTCTGGGGGCAGACCTCCTCCGAGTCCCCTGTAGTTTAGCCTGAGGCCGCAAGGTGCTCAGTTGACGTGTGTTGCCACGGGGAGGCACTACATAGGGCTTGACTGTGAAGAGGCTGTATACTGGCAGGGGAGACTTACCGGTACATAGACGTCGCATACGGTGTTCTGCTAATGCGTAGGTTTTTCTTCCTTTTTTAATTTTCTTTTTTTACCTTATAAGTGATATTATTGCAATTAACCCCCACGAAAGTTCGCGCCTTAATACTATTTATCAAAATAAAGGTAATTATATGCCCGTTTCGAACACGTAAACGTTGTTTCAATGTATGAATTCGATTTTTCAAGATTATTTAGATTATAATGATTTACTACGTTAAAATGCGCTTGTTCCACGTAACCCTTCCATGGACTTCTCTACACAAAATCTGAAAATGCGGGAAAGTGGTCAACCTTAATTTTACACACAAAAAGTAAAACAAATAAATTGTCGTAACCGAAAATGCAAAGCTGACATGGGCGTTATTTCCCCCAACTTCCGGTTTTGAGTATAGGTAGGCCTACACTTTATGTATAAACTAACGCAAAAATTTTCACGTTTCGTAAAATCCAGTAAGTGTGTTTGTTGTGGGACCGTTTTTGAGTAAGAAACGGTCAATAAGTTACGTAATGTTTTATATAAACAAATGTGCTTGTTACTTGCATTTTCTACAATTTCAGTTTAGCGCAAATTGCTTGCATTTCTTAATTTCCGTATCATGTGAATTTGCAAATGCAATGTTTTACTTCGTTCAAATGTTGGGTGGACATATTAAATTGTCCTTTTATAAGTCGCACTTCAGTCTATTTTAAAATATGTCTAATATAGGAAAATTGTAGGCCTACTCAACACTATTATGTAATGTAAATAGTAAAATTTTAATAGTGTTTTTTAAAGGGACATTATTATTCCCAGGTCTAAATTCCTAATGATCCACAGAAGTTGGGTTTTTGCATGTTATCACACCGTTTATAGACAGAATACAAGATTCACACAGTAAATGACAAATAAATCGATTATCATATCATGCAGCGGTGTAAAACTATGTAAAAAAATATTCAGCGGCGCGGTCGTATTTACGAAATGATGTGATAATGGATTTTGAATCCATCGTAATCTAAGCCAAGTCAGGTCAGCTAGAGCTGAAATTTTGCACGGGGAAAAGTTAAAGGCCATATTTTAATTATGTACAGTTATTCTTACAGCAAATTACCCAAAAATAAGTAAGTATGTATCTTTAAAAAATATCTGAGTTGACCGGAAATGCAAAATGCCGTATTGGGCGATGTCGTCGATGCTTTATGTGTATGCGTTTATTACGCAATAATAATAGTCTGTAATCTAATCATTGAAAATGAAATTAAACTTTAAGAATTAAACAGATAAAGAGAATATCTTAGAGCAATTTTAACCAAAATACCAACAACTATCATAAAATACGTATAATGGACTTATATATTCTATGTTCTGAACGAAACGTTTACTAATACAGAGTTAAAACATAACTTCGTTGACATTACGCTAACTTGTCGAACATCGTGCGCAACGTCACACTCTGCTCCCTTTTCGCATGGCTAGCCAGCGGCGGAGGCTGAAAGCGGAAGGTGAAAAGCACACAACACACAGCACACCACACTTGACGCATACACAGACCATTAAACACACATGTATTCAGTTGAATAAAGGAATCGATATCTGATTAACATTTCTTTCATTTATTTTGTTTTAATTTGTTTCATTCGACGGATAAAAACAATGCCTGACCTTTGGGTTATTAGGACATCAACATACTGAATTAATGTTGCAAAGATTTCTTTTATGAAGTGAGAGGGTTTTTTCAGCCCTAAGTCGCGCTTTGGTCTTCAACTCGTATAAATAACAACTCTGTTTACATCGCTCATAGTTTACTACATTTTACTACGAAACAATCAATCACTGTTACCACGAAACGAAACATCGTCTTATCTTGGGGCCCTCGCGGGATTTCATTATTCAATATGCTGTAAAGTGCATAGCAATTTGAAAATCTGATACAAATTTACATTGGCTGAAACCTCAATTTACCGTCACCAACCAAAATTTAATATAAAATCGACGTTATCTGAAAATTTTATTTCATTGGATAATTATCATTTTTGGGATAGTGACTGAGTGATTGATAGTACATGATTGGACAAAAGTAGGTCACGGTCGAGCCAAATCGTGTCTCTGTGTAGTAGAAAGTACCATATCACAACTTTGGCCAGACAGCCCAGTACATTTTTAAAACTTTCAACTCGCCTCCAATGCCATTTATAAAGTATATATGTTTTAAAGCTCATTCAAATATAATGGCGCCCCTCTGGATAAAGGCTTTGGATAACCTTGTGGAAAAAGAAGAAATTGCTTGTGACAAGCAATTTCTTCATTTCCCAAAATGTTTTATACGAGAAAAGACCAAACTGACAATTCCCTGAAAGGTGAATAAAAACGGGATAAACAATAGTTAGAAGTTCGATATTGTGTTGTTTACATAAGTACATTTTTATAAACATGTGCAGTAGTGTCCCGATCAGACTATAGTAAAGACACAGATGTTACTTGTAAAAACATACCTGCGTCAAGTAAAAGAACATCTCAAAATCAAAATTAAAAAGAATGATGTCTAGAAAAATCTTACAAAATCATAAGCATCATTATGAAATTTCACAAAGCTATCTAATAATATAAACGTAAAACTATGACTACGTACCATCACATTGTTGTCCACTTCCTGTGTAACCATCGTTACATAAACACTCGTATGAACCTATAGTATTTGTACATTCAGCATTGGTATCACAATCATCGGTCTGGTCAGCACATTCATCGACATCTAGAAGTAAAAAGTCGTGTGTTTATAACAATATTTACTGTGATTACTTTGTAACAAATATATAAATCTACACTAGATTATTTTTATTGTAATCGTGATAATCTTTATTATAAACGTAAAACTATGACTACGCACCATCACATTGTTGTCCATTTCCTGAGTAACCATCGTTACATGAACACTCGTATGAACCTATTGTATTTGTACATTCAGCATTGGTATCACAATCATCGGTCTGGTCAGCACATTCGTCGACATCTAGAAGTAAAAAAGTCGTGTGTTTATTACAATATTCACTGTAGTTACTTTGTAATAAATATATAAATCTACACTATATTATTTTTATTGTAATCGTGATAATCTTTGTTATAAACGTAAAACTATGACTACGTACCATCACATTGTTGTCCATTTCCTGAGTAACCATCGTTACATGAACACTCGTATGAACCTATAGTATTTGTACATTCAGCATTGGTATCACAATCATCGGTCTGGTCAGCACATTCGTCGACATCTAGAAGTAAAAAAGTCGTGTGTTTATAACAAAATTCACTGTGGTTACTTTGTAGTAAATATATAAATCTACACTAGATTATTTTTATTGTAATCGTGATAAACTTTATTATACTTGAGGAAAGAAAATACGCAACATTTAGTTTTTTTTATATTTCTCTTAGCTCTGTTATGCCATTTAATCCAATTCGTTACTCGTAGTTACTGGCAACTTTACCTTCGAATTGATGTTGGTGTATATGGTAGAATCAGTCAAACGTGTCAGATAACGTCAAAGTATACGTTTACACGTTTTCCATGTGTTCATCTTTACATGGCCAAACTTAACATTAAATTCTTGTTAGTTGTGTAGGTGAACGTCGACTCGACAAAAGGCAATGCGTTTCGTTTGGACTAAATCCCATACATCAACCCGCGACTAATTCAAAAACAGTTTCCAGCATCAATTTTGATGTTAACGAATGGGAAATCTTAACCATGTTTGCTGCTGAGTTTTGTATACATCCGTCAACAATATCTCGCTGGTAACGTCTTATAACCAACAGCACAACTGACGGTTGGCCGAAGAGCAGTCATTCGCATGTAACCTGACCTTGTCAATGCCTTTACATTTGCTTGATTTACGAACGGAACAAAGTCCGATTACATGTACAGAGGCAGATTGTCAATACATTTCATTTCCACAACAACAATCAATTTTCAGCCAGTAATCGTTTACATTAGTTTTGATTACGTGCGAGACGTTGACTCAGGTACAATGTAACTCTTTATTGACGTAAACGCAAAACCGATTATATTCAACCGGATATTGGCGGAAAGTGTAACCTGTGACGCAAATAGATAAATTAATACATGGAAGTCAAATGGTGAAGGGTTAAAATGAAATTTAAATAATATTCAAATTAGTGTGATCTGTAAAAAAACAAAGATCAAAATGGTTTTTGTGTACTTTTTTTCTTTAGTTTTTCAACGGAAAACCATGACTACGCACCATCACATTGTTGTCCACTTCCTGAGTAACCATCGTTACATGAACACTCGTATGAACCTATTGTATTTGTACATTCAGCATTGGTATCACAATCATCGGTCTGGTCAGCACATTCATCGACATCTAGAAGTAAAAAGTCGTGTGTTTATTTCAATATTCACTGTGGTTACTTTGTAACAAATATATGAATCTACACTTGATTATTTTTATTGTAATCGTGATAATCTTTATTATAAACGTAAAACTATGACTACATACCATCACATTGTTGTCCATTTCCTGAGTAACCATCGTTACATGAACACTCGTATGAACCTATAGTATTTGTACATTCAGCATTGGTATCACAATCATCGGTCTGGTCAGCACATTCGTCGACATCTAGAAGTAAAAAAGTCGTGTGTTTATAACAATATTTACTGTGGTTACTTTGGAACAAATATATAAATCTACACTAGATTATATTTATTGTAATCGTGATAATCTTTATTATAAACGTAAAACTATGACTACGTACCATCACATTGTTGTCCATTTCCTGAGTAACCATCGTTACATGAACACTCGTATGAACCTATTGTATTTGTACATTCAGCATTGGTATCACAATCATCGGTCTGGTCAGCACATTCGTCGACATCTAGAAGTAAAAAAGTCGTGTGTTTATAACAATATTCACTGTGGTTACTTTGTAGTAAATATATAAATCTACACTAGATTATTTTTATTGTAATCGTGATACTCTTTATTATACTTGAGGAAAGAAAATACGCAACATTTAGTTTTTTTATATTTCTCTTAGCTCTGTTATGCCATTTAATCCAATTCGTTACTCGTAGATACGGGCAACTTTACCTTCGAATTGATGTTGGTGTATACGGTAGAATCAGTCAAACGTGTCAGATAACGTCAAAGTATACGTTTACACGTTTTCCATGTGTTCATCTTTACATGGCCAAACTTAACATTAAATTCTTGTTAGTTGTGTAGGTGAACGTCGACTCGACAAAAGGCAATGTGTTTCGTTTGGACTAAATCCCATACATCAACCCGCGACTAATTCAAAAACAGTTTCCAGCATCAATTTTGATGTTAACGAATGGGAAATCTTAACCATGATTGCTGCTGAGTTTTGTATACATCCGTCAACAATATCTCGCTGGTAACGTCTTATAACCAACAGCACAACTGACGGTTGGCCGAAGAGCAGTCATTCGCATGTAACCTGACCATGCCAATGCCTTTACATTTGCTTGATTTACGAACGGAACAAAGTCCGATTACATGTACCGAGGCAGATTGTCAATACATTTCATTTCGACAACAACAATCAATTTTCAGCCAGTAATCGTTTACATTAGTTTTGATTACGTGCGAGACGTTGACTCAGGTACAATGTAACTCTTTATTGACGTAAACGCAAAACCGATTATATTCAACCGGATATTGGCGGAAAGTGTAACCTGTGACGCAAATAGATAAATTAATACATGGAAGTCAATGGTGAAGTGTTACAATGAAATATAAATAATATTCAAATTAGGGTGATCTGTAGAAAAACCACTGATCAAAATGGTTGTTGTGTTTCTTTTTTTCTTTAGTATTTCAACGTAAAACTATGACTACGTACCATCACATTGTTGTCCATTTCCTGAGTAACCATCGTTACATGAACACTCGTATGAACCTATTGTATTTGTACATTCAGCATTGGTATCACAATCATCGGTCTGGTCAGCACATTCGTCGACATCTAGAAGTAAAAAGTCGTGTGTTTATAACAATATTTACTGTGGTTACTTTGTAATAAATATATAAATCTACACTAGTAGATTATTTTTATTGTAATCGTGATAATCTTTATTATAAACGTAAAACTATGACTACGCACCATCACATTGTTGTCCATTTCCTGAGTAACCATCGTTACATGAACACTCGTATGAACCTATTGTATTTGTACATTCAGCATTGGTATCACAATCATCGGTCTGGTCAGCACATTCGTCGACATCTAGAAGTAAAAAAGTCGTGTGTTTATAACAATATTCACTGTGGTTACTTTGTAATAAATATATGAATCTACACTAGTAGATTATTTCTATTGTAATCGTGATAATCTTTATTATAAACGTAAAACTATGACTACGTACCATCACATTGTTGTCCATTTCCAGAGTAACCATCGTTACATGAACACTCGTATGAACCTATAGTATTTGTACATTCAGCATTGGTATCACAATCATCGGTCTGGTCAGCACATTCGTCGACATCTAGAAGTAAAAAAGTCGTGTGTTTATATACTCCGTAAATATTGACCTGAACCTGTTGAATATGTAATGAGTAACTGTGATGCGAAATAATCAATACTCGCCAGCACTTCTCACTGTCGAGCAGAGTCGATAGTTTCCATAAGCTTTGGGACTTTGTATTCTGCACGTGCTCCAGGTGTCAATATACGTCGAAAAGTGATTATTTCGCATCACAGTTAAGCCTCTCTTACAACCCGTCGTGCGTCTTTTTAAATCGTACGTTTTTAAACGCTGCAAAATCGCACGATTTATAAAGACGCACGACGGGTTGTAAGAGCGCCTCATAAGAATTGTCCGGTCATACACGTTTTCCATGTGTTCATCTTTACATGGTTTAACTTAACATTAAATTCTTGTTAGTTGTGTAGGTGAACGTCGACTCGACAAAAGGCAATGTGTTTCGTTTGGACATCAAGCCGCGACTAATTAAAAAACAGAACATTCCAGCGTCAATTTTGATGTTAACGAATGGGAAATCTTAACCATGTTTGCTGCTGAGTTTTGTATACATCCGTCAACAATATCTCGCGGGTAACGTCTCATAACCAATAGCACAACTGACGGTTGGCCGAAGAGCAGTCATTCGCACGTAACCTGACCATGCAAATGCCTTTACATTTGCTTGATTTACGAAAGGAAACAAAGTCCGATTACCGAGGCAGATTGTCAATACATTTCATTTCGACAACAACAATCAATTTTCAGCCAATAATCGTTTACATTAGTTTTGATTACGTGCGAGACGTTGACTCAGCCTGTACGAAAAATTACGCCCGTAAAACAGGCGTAAATGAGACGGAAGTATGAGACGGAATCCGCCTCATTTTCCGCTAGTAAGCTTGTTTTAAGAAATATAAGAATGAGACGGAAACCAAGCGTAAACCAAGCGTAATTTAGAGGCGTAAAATGTTAATTAACCGGAATTTTTAGAGACGGAATATGCAAATGAAGCGTATATTTTTACAGGCGTTATTGCTAGGAGGCGTATTCCGCTTGGAATTTTTAAGAAATTACGGGCGGAATCCGCCTCATAATCCCGCCTCCTAGATATTTACTACATAATATGTGGGTGGGGAATGGTAAAAATGAACATTTGAATTTGTTTGATTAAGTCAAAAGAATACTCACCAATGTTGCCTCACTTGGTCTTACCATTTTGTGAGCCCCTTAATGTACTGGATTCATCAAAATCAATGTATGAATTCATACCTCAAACATTAACTTTGCAAAAAGTCAGAGAAGCAAAATTCCCTCCAATTTTCTAAACAGGAAGTAGGAAATGGTCATAGACTGGGAGAAAATAGACTGGGAGGCCTTATTTTCACAAAGTTAATTCTATATCTTATGAACTATGTATCTCAGGCACTAGTTGAGATACAGCCATAATATTTCACACATGGATACTTCCTGCCAGTACCTTTCCTTTGGGACCATGACCTTTGGCCTAATGACCTTGACCTTGGAGTTTGACCTACTTTTAAAAAAAACTTTAACCTGGCCTATATCTCATGCACTATTATTGATAGAGCCTTGATTTTTCATACATGGATACCTCCTGCCAAGACCTTTTATTTGGAATCATGACCTTGGACCTTGTGACCTTGACCTTGAAGTTTGACCTACTTTTAAGTTTTTTTAAACTGGCCGATATATCATGCCCTTTTACACATAAAGCCTCGATATTTCTCACATAGACACCTCCTACCAACACCTTTCACATTTGACCATGACCTTGTGACCTTGACCTTGGCATTTGACCTACTTTTTTAACATTTTAACCCAGCCTCTATCTCATGTCCTTTTACTCATACATTCTTGATATTGCACACATGGACTTCTCCCAACAAGACTGTTCATATTTGACCATGACCTTGGACCTTGACCTTCTTTGTAAAAACTTTAACCTGGCCTCTATCTCATGTCCTTTTACATGTATATCCTTGATATATCACACATGGACACCTCCTACCAAGACTTTTTGCATTTGACCATGACCTTGGCGTTTGACCTACTTTTAAGAACTTTAACCTGGCCTATATTTCATGTGTTTTTACACATACAGACTTGATATTTCACACATGGACACCTCCAACCAAGACCTTTCATATGTGATCATGACCTTGGACCTTGTGACCTTGACCTCAACTTTGACCTACATTAAAGGTAGGCCCTTGAGGGGGCATATATGTTTTACAAACATTTCTTGTTTAGATAGAGCCTTGATAATTATCACAAAGATACTACCTGACATTTACTTTCATTCAGGAATTAAGACCTTGTGACCTTGACCTTGAAGTTTGACCTACTGTTTAATCTGGCCTACATCTCATACACTGTGAGATATAGAGCTTTGATATTTCACATATGGATAGAACTTGTTAAGACCTTTCATTTGGGATCATGACCTTTGGCATTAGGACCTTTACCATAAGGTATATACTTTACAAGAACTTTAACTTGGACTATATTTCAATCACTATTACAGATGGAGTCTTGATAGATTACTCTTGCATACCTCCTACCAAGACCATTAATCTTGAACTTGACCATATGACCTTGAATTTGGAGATTGGCCTTCTTTTCAAAAGCCTTTTCTTTGCCTATATCTTATGCAGTGCAAAATGAAAATGGCTAGTATATTGGAATCCCGTCATTATAAAATTGCTAAGTCCAAAAATTCAGTCTCCCTGGAAAGTTTAAGTTATTTTCCGCTTTAAGAAACAGCCATTCCGCCTTGTTAGAATGGCTAAGTCCAAAAATTACGCCTGTTCAAAAAGTAAAGTTTTAAATTACGCCTGTTATGATAAAATTTCGCCTCCATTTCATTTTACGCCTCTTATTTACGCCACTACTTTGCACAGTGACTGAGGCGTAAAGTATAACTCCGCCACTGTTACAAGCGTAAATTGCCATTTACGCCTCATTTACGCCTCATTTACGCTTGTTTTCCAAGCGGAATCCGCCTCTTTTTTTCGTACAGGAGGTACAATGTAACTCTTTATTGACGTAAACGCAAAACCGATTATATTCAACCGGATATTGGCGGAAAGTGTAACCTGTGACGCAAATAGATAAATTAATACATGGAAGTCAAATGGTGAAGGGTTAAAATGAAATATCAATAATTTTCAAATTAGTGTGATCTGTAAAGAAACCACTGATCAAAATGGTTTTTGTGTACTTTTTTTCTTTAGTATTTCAACGTAAAACTATGACTACGCACCATCACATTGTTGTCCATTTCCTGAGTAACCATCGTTACATGAACACTCGTATGAACCTATAGTATTTGTACATTCAGCATTGGTATCACAATCATCGGTCTGGTCAGCACATTCGTCGACATCTAGAAGTAAAAAGTCGTGTGTTTATAACAATATTTACTGTGGTTACTTTGTAACAAATATAAAAATCTACTCTAGATTATTTTCATTGTTATCGTGATAATCTTTATTATAAACGTAAAACTATGACTACGTACCATCACATTGTTGTCCATTTCCTGAGTAACCATCGTTACATGAACACTCGTATGAACCTACTGTATTTGTACATTCAGCATTGGTATCACAATCATCGGTCTGGTCAGCACATTCGTCGACATCTAGAAGTAAAAAAGTCGTGTGTTTATAACAATATTTACTGTGGTTACTTTGTAATAAATATATAAATCTACACTAGTAGATTATTTTTATTGTAATCGTGATAATCTTTATTATAAACGTAAAACTATGACTACGCACCATCACATTGTTGTCCATTTCCTGAGTAACCATCGTTACATGAACACTCGTATGAACCTATTGTATTTGTACATTCAGCATTGGTATCACAATCATCGGTCTGGTCAGCACATTCGTCGACATCTAGAAGTAAAAAAGTCGTGTGTTTATAACAATATTCACTGTGGTTACTTTGTATTCCAAAAGAAAGTGTGCACTATTGCGTTTTACCTTAACCTTAATTTTCACAAAGTTAATGGCAATTTAGGGAGTAAAAGTGATATGATACTTCAGATTAGACCTTAAAGAAAATTTGCGTCAAAACAGTTGTCGATAAAATTGCTCATATTGCATACACAGAGTAAGATCATTATGGTGTTGATGGTGTTGAGATTTGCACTCCTTACAGCTTTTCCTGTGGATAGATTTATAAGGTCATATGCCGTTGTAGGGTTTGGCCAGGCCTTCCAAGCCATTTCCACATTAAAGCTTGAACTTTCTTCTAGACGTTACGTCTACGTCAACGTTAGTAATCGCTACGTTAGTAGCCTAGTTAATTGCCGTCGAACGGTGCAATAACGTTCTTAAGCGAATTTATTTTCCTTCAAGATGCCATACAAATGACCAATTGCTATAAGAACATAAAAACCGTACAAATTCAAATTTTGGGGAGGTTTTTATTTTCATCAGGTTCGGTCTTGCTCACCAACGTCAATTGTGATTCGTTTCACGCTAATGCACTATGTACAATTGTAATGAACATGTGATTTTATGCTACGATATGCCAAAAGGAGTGCAGCGAGTGTAATTTCTGATCGATAACTCATTCAGCATGTGAAGCATACGTAAAACACTAAAAATGCTTAATCGCGATCAAGCCGAAAATTCGTGCATGCTATGTGATTTCTTCATCAATATATCGCTTGTAAATAGTCTTGAGATGTGTCGTACAAAATTTCCATGCGGTAGACGGTATACTTTTTGAGATATTCAAAATTTAAAAGTGCAAACTTTCTTTTGGAACTGAGTATATATAAATCTACACTAGATTAGTTTTTTTGTAATCGTGATACTCTTTATTATACTTGAGGAAAGAAAATACGCAACATTTAGTTTTTTCAAACTGACTGGCTTGCCAGGCAGGTTAATATACTGCAAATTCGACAGTCGATATGTTGAAAAGACTGCAAACTTACCATTATCCGCTGAGCAATGTCTTCGAGCCAAACTATGTGTTTTCAAGCCTCGAAGAAACGGCCTTTTCAGTCACAATCTACAAACTTTTTTTTATCTTATTTACTTTTACGACAAATAAAGAAGAGGCTAATACAAAATTTGATGTAATTTTCGCTTTTTGTAATTACCAGTTAGTATTTTCAGTGTTTATAACAAGCTTTTCGGCTGAGTAAAGGAGTTGAAACATACAATAGGTTAACTGTATAATATATTTGTAGCAGTTACAATATTACTGCTCTGATTTTTCAACAAACCAATCAGGTGGACACATTACAATTTCCCTTTATCCGCTAAGCACCGTGTTCGAGCCAAACACCGAAGAAACGGCCTTTTCAGTCACAATGTACAAACTTTTTTTTTTATCTCACTTACTTTTGCGACAAATAAAGAAGAGGCTAATACAAACTTTGATGTTATTTTCGCTTTTAGTAATTACCAGTTGGTGTTTTCAGTGTTAATAACAAACTTTAAGGTTGAGTAAAGGAGTTGAAACGTACAATAGGTTAACTGTATAATACATTTGTTGCAGTTACAATATTACTGCTCTGATTTTTCTCTGTCATTTACAGTGGTAGGGCTGACAACCAATCAAATTTGTTATGATTATCACGTGGTCAAGCTAACCGAGTTGGACACTTACATTTTGCGTGTGAGCTATGTGATAAAGCCAAACACCGCAGAACCTGCCTTTTCAGTCACAATCTACAATTTTTTTCTGTGCCATGCACTTTTGCGACAAATAAGGAATATGATTATACAAAATTTGATGTAATTTTCATTTTAGTAAATACCAATTAGTATTTTTAGTGTGTCTTTCAAGCTTTTCGGTTGAATAAAGGAATCGAACTGTAAAATAGGATAACTGTGTTATAAATTTGTAGCAGTTACAATATTACTGCTTTTTTGTTCTCGAACGGTCATTGAACTGACAACCCTAAAACACATTTTATCTTTCCCAAAGGAGAAGAATTTAGAGTCTTACAATTTGGAAGCTGCTGCAGACAACAACATGTTGTTATAGATAGAATTTGTGCACAAGATAACAAAGAAAATATTGAGACAAAAGGAGAAACTGCTGGTTATCAACAGTTTCTTCTTTTGATTCAATATTTTCCCAAGCATTTCCACTAGGGACGTCAAAACCAGGCCCCGGTTTCTCGAAAAAACTTAGGTACATTCTCATGAGAACATGCTCAACTTCAAAGGGATACTCTCCAACGTTGAAGGGTATTCGATTGAAGTTCGACGTGGATTTCGTGCGATTTGAGCACGGTGCTTGGGATAAGGTTAAAAACCTTAACATTCCAACAATTTCCTATCAAACTGGTCAAAGATACATTCCGTTCATTTCGGGATCACAAAAACATCTTGTTTTTACGTTGAGTCAATTATTGAGCTAAATTGAAGCAATTACAAATGAACTTAGGCTCTGAAAAAAAAGAAAAAAAAACATTGTGGCATTTTAGACAATGGTTGACCAACATCAGTTCTAAATGAGTGCAGCAATGATTATCACACAAGTAAACATTTAGAGTTTTATTTTCAGATATTGAAAATAAAACCTAAGAATATCAAGAATGAATCATTACACATTTCCCACAATATTTTCTAAGCAGAAAGGCCAAATTACGTAAAAATTCATTTACCTGATATTGTCGTCTGCACAATCTTTCAATTTGGACCAGTCTAAATTCTGATGTTTGGTGATTTTAAGGGTATTAGAGGAGTATAGGTTTAATCCTTTCCAAAGCCTGGTTTTGACATCCCTTATAGAAATGCCTTGGGAAAAACTGATGATAAAGAAAATGCTGTACACCAGCATTTTCCTTTTAGCCTCAATATTTTCTGTTTAATTATGTACACAAATCATATATTTATTGTCCACCCAAATTAACCAGGGACAACTTAATTTTCGTGTGCAAAGTCCGTTAGTTGAGTGCTTTAATAATAAATTGCCGAAGTGGGGTCATTACATATGCAGATGTCTCGGGTTAATCTTGCTGGACAATATCCACATGCATTTGTAATATATTAACTATACATGGCCATTGTAGCAAGAATATGTGAATTTCAATCTTCAGTAATATCCAAAGCAGGCAGTTTACAGTGCTTACAGCACTTTGATTTATATTTCTCTAAGCTCTGTTATGCCATTTAATCCAATTCGTTACTCGTAGTTACTGGCAACTTTACCTTCGAATTGATGTTGGTGTATACGGTAGAATCAGTCAAACGTGTCAGATAACGTCAAAATATACGTTTACACGTTTTCCATGTGTTCATCTTTACATGGCCAAACTTAACATTAAATTCTTGTTAGTTGTGTAGGTGAACGTCGACTCGACAAAAGGCAATGTGTTTCGTTTGGACTAAATCCCATATATCAACCCGCGACTAATTCAAAAACAGTTTCCAGCATCAATTTTGATGTTAACGAATGGGAAATCTTAACCATGTTTGCTGCTGAGTTTTGTATACATCCGTCAACAATATCTCGCTGGTAACGTCTTATAACCAACAGCACAACTGACGGTTGGCCGAAGAGCAGTCATTCGCATGTAACCTGACCATGCCAATGCCTTTACATTTGCTTGATTTACGAAAGGAAACAAAGTCCGATTACCGAGGCATATTGTCAATACATTTTATTTCGACAACAACAATCAATTTTCAGCCAGTAATCGTTTACATTAGTTTTGATTACGTGCGAGACGTTGACTCAGGTACAATGTAACTCTTTATTGACGTAAACGCAAAACCGATTATATTCGACCGGATATTGGCGGAAAGTGTAACCTGTGACGCAAATAGATAAATTAATACATGGAAGTCAAATGGTGAAGTGTTACAATGAAATATAAATAATATTCAAATTAGGGTGATCTGTAGAAAAACCACTGATCAAAATTGTTGTTGTGTACTTTTTTCTTTAGTATTTCAACGTAAAACTATGACTACGCACCATCACATTGTTGTCCATTTCCTGAGTAACCATCGTTACATGAACACTCGTATGAACCTATCGTATTTGTACATTCAGCATTGGTATCACAATCATCGGTCTGGTCAGCACATTCGTCGACATCTAGAAGTAAAAAAGTCGTGTGTTTATAACAATATTAACTTTGGTTACTTTGTAATTAATATATAAATCTACACTAGATTATTTTATTGTTATCGTGATTATCCTTATTATAAACGTAAAACTATGACTACGCACCATCACATTGTTGTCCATTTCCTGAGTAACCATCGTTACATGAACACTCGTATGAACCTATTGTATTTGTACATTCAGCATTGGTATCACAATCATCGGTCTGGTCAGCACATTCGTCGACATCTAGAAGTAAAAAAGTCGTGTGTTTATAACAATATTTACTGTGGCTACTTTGTAATAAATATATGAATCTACACTAGTAGATTATTTCTATTGTTATCGTGATAATCTTTATTATAAACGTAAAACTATGACTACGCACCATCACATTGTTGTCCATTTCCTGAGTAACCATCGTTACATGAACACTCGTATGAACCTATAGTATTTGTACATTCAGCATTGGTATCACAATCATCGGTCTGGTCAGCACATTCGTCGACATCTAGAAGTAAAAAAGTCGTGTGTTTATAACAAAATTCACTGTGGTTACTTTGTAGTAAATATATAAATCTACACTAGATTATTTTATTAAAATCGTGATACTCTTTATTATACTTGAGGAAAGAAAATACGCAACATTTAGTTTTTTTTTATATTTCTCTTAGCTCTGTTATGCCATTTAATCCAATTCGTTACTCGTAGTTACTGGCAACTTTACCTTCGAATTGATGTTGGTGTATACGGTAGAATCAGTCAAACGTGTCAGATAACGTCAAAGTATACGTTTACACGTTTTCCATGTGTTCATCTTTACATGGTTAAACTTAACATTAAATTCTTGGTAGTTGTGTAGGTGAACGTCGACTCGACAAAAGGCCATGTGTTTCGTTTGGACTAAATCCCATACATCAAGCCGCGACTAATTCAAAAACAGAACATTCCAGCGTCAATTTTGATGTTAACGAATGGGAAATCTTAACCATGTTTGCTGCTGAGTTTTGTATACATCCGTCAACAATATCTCGCTGGTAACGTCTTATAACCAACAGCACAACTGACGGTTGGCCGAAGAGCAGTCATTCGCATGTAACCTGACCTTGTCAATGCCTTTACATTTGCTTGATTTACGAACGGAACAAAGTCCGATTACCAAGGCAGATTGTCAATACATTTCATTTCGACAACAACAATCAATTTTCAGCCAGTAATCGTTTACATTAGTTTTGATTACGTGCGAGACGTTGACTCAGGTACAATGTAACTCTTTATTGACGTAAACGCAAAACCGATTATATTCAACCGGATATTGGCGGAAAGTGTAACCTGTGACGCAAATACAATGTAGATAAATTAATACATGGAAGTCAAATGGTGAAGTGTTACAATGAAATATAAATAATATTCAAATTAGGGTGATCTGTAGAAAAACCACTGATCAAAATGGTTGTTGTGTTTCTTTTTTTCTTTAGTATTTCAACGTAAAACTATGACTACGCACCATCACATTGTTGTCCATTTCCTGAGTAACCATCGTTACATGAACACTCGTATGAACCTATCGTATTTGTACATTCAGCATTGGTATCACAATCATCGGTCTGGTCAGCACATTCGTCGACATCTAGAAGTAAAAAAGTCGTGTGTTTATAACAATATTAACTTTGGTTACTTTGTAATTAATATATAAATCTACACTAGATTATTTTATTGTTATCGTGATTATCTTTATTAAAAACGTAAAACTATGACTACGCACCATCACATTGTTGTCCATTTCCTGAGTAACCATCGTTACATGAACACTCGTATGAACCTATCGTATTTGTACATTCAGCATTGGTATCACAATCATCGGTCTGGTCAGCACATTCGTCGACATCTAGAAGTAAAAAAGTCGTGTGTTTATACCAATATTCACTGTGGTTACTTTGTAATTAATATATAAATCTACACTAGTAGATTATTTTTATTGTAATCGTGATAATCTTTATTATAAACGTAAAACTATGACTACGTACCATCACATTGTTGTCCATTTCCTGAGTAACCATCGTTACATGAACACTCGTATGAACCTATTGTATTTGTACATTCAGCATTGGTATCACAATCATCGGTCTGGTCAGCACATTCGTCGACATCTAGAAGTAAAAAAGTCGTGTGTTTATAACAATATTCACTGTGGTTACTTTGTAGTAAATATATAAATCTACACTAGATTGTTTTTATTATTGATTCGGTCGGCACAATCCCTTCAGCCAATCAAAAACGTCGTCAGTCGACCTGCATTCATTCGGTGGAGGTAAAAGCTTCGGTCATTTTCCTTAAAGCATTACCAACTTTCAGCATTAATATCTCGACGACTGCGCCAAATTATTAAAAATGCGTTGGTAGTTAGAAAGTTTAAATCACATTCTTTAGAGAAAAAGTTTTGTTTGTGAATTTTAGCGATAGATTTTGGAAATATTCTGCCTCAAAAATGGTATCCCTTAACGATAAAGACCGAGGTTGTACCCTCGATGAAAAAATGAAAGTGAGGCTATGACGTCATGCCGACTGTTTCAATAATCGTGATACTCTTTATTATACTTGAGGAAAGAAAATACGCAACATTTAGTTTTTTTATATTTCTCTTAGCTCTGTTATGCCATTTATTCCAATTCGTTACTCGTAGTTACTGGCAACTTTACCTTCGAATTGATGTTGGTGTATACGGTAGAATCAGTCAAACGTGTCAGATAACGTCAAAGTATACGTTTACACGTTTTCCATGTGTTCATCTTTACATGGTTAAACTTAACATTAAATTCTTGTTAGTTGTGTAGGTGAACGACGACTCGACAAAAGGCAATGTGTTTCGTTTGGACTAAATCCCATACATCAACCCGCGACTAATTCAAAAACAGAACATTCCAGCGTCAATTTTAATGTTAACGAATGGGAAATCTTAACCATGTTTGCTGCTGAGTTTTGTATACATCCGTCAACAATATCTCGCTGGTAACGTCTTATAACCAACAGCACAACTGACGGTTGGCCGAAGAGCAGTCATTCGCATGTAACCTGACCTTGTCAATGCCTTTACATTTGCTTGATTTACGAAAGGAAACAAAGTCCGATTACCGAGGCAGATTGTCAATACATTTCATTTCCACAACAACAATCAATTTTCAGCAAGTAATCGTTTACAATAGTTTTGATTACGTGCGAGACTTTGACTCAGGTACAATGTAACTCTTTATTGACGTAAACGCAAAACCGATTATATTCAACCGGATATTGGCGGAAAGTGTAACCTGTGACGCAAATAGATAAATTAATACATGGAAGTCAAATGGTGAAGTGTTACAATGAAATATAAATAATATTCAAATTAGGGTGATCTGCAGAAAAACCACTGATCAAAATGGTTGTTGTGTTTCTTTTTTTCTTTAGTATTTCAACGTAAAACTATGACTACGCACCATCACATTGTTGTCCATTTCCTGAGTAACCATCGTTACATGAACACTCGTATAAACCTATAGTATTTGTACATTCAGCATTGGTATCACAATCATCGGTCTGGTCAGCACATTCATCGACATCTAGAAGTAAAAAAGTCGTGTGTTTATAACGATATTTACTGTGGTTACTTTGTAATTAATATATAAATCTACACTAGATTATATTTATTGTAATCGTGATAATCTTTACTATAAACGTAAAACTATGACTACGCACCATCACATTGTTGTCCATTTCCTGAGTAACCATCGTTACATGAACACTCGTATGAACCTACTGTATTTGTACATTCAGCATTGGTATCACAATCATCGGTCTGGTCAGCACATTCGTCGACATCTAGAAGTAAAAAGTCGTGTGTTTATAACAATATTTACTGTGGTTACTTTGTAATAAATATATAAATCTACACTAGATTATATTTATTGTAATCGTGATAATCTTTATTATAAACGTAAAACTATGACTACGTACCATCACATTGTTGTCCATTTCCTGAGTAACCATCGTTACATGAACACTCGTATGAACCTATAGTATTTGTACATTCAGCATTGGTATCACAATCATCGGTCTGGTCAGCACATTCGTCGACATCTAGAAGTAAAAAGTCGTGTGTTTATAACAATATTTACTGTGGTTACTTTGTAATAAATATATAAATCTACACTAGATTATTTTTATTGTAATCGTGATAATCTTTATTATAAACGTAAAACTATGACTACGCACCATCACATTGTTGTCCATTTCCTGAGTAACCATCGTTACATGAACACTCGTATGAACCTATAGTATTTGTACATTCAGCATTGGTATCACAATCATCGGTCTGGTCAGCACATTCGTCGACATCTAGAAGTAAAAAAGTCGTGTGTTTATATACTCCGTAAATATTGACCTGAAACTGTTGAATATGTAATAAGTAACTGTGATGCGAAATAATCAATACTTGCCAGCACTTCTCACTGTCGAGCAGAGTCGATAGTTTCCATAAGCTTTGGGACTTTGTATTCTGCACGTGCTCCAGGTGTCAATATACGTCGAAAAGTGATTATTTCGCATCACAGTTAAGCCTCTCTTACAACCCGTCGTGCGTCTTTTTAAATCGTACGTTTTTAAACGCTGCAAAATCGCACGATTTATAAAGACGCACAACGGGTTGTAAGAGCGCCTCATAAGAATTGTCCGGTCATTTCTTTGCTGCGTGCAGTCTGCGTCGTGGTTGCGTCCACAAAAATCGTATGTTGCACGTGCGTGCATCGCACAACTAAAGACGCAGACTGCACGCAGACTGCACGCAGACCGCACGCAGGAGCACGTACGACCGGTTTTAAGAGAGGCTTTACTCATTTCATATTCAACAGGTTCAGGTCAATATTTACGGAGTATAACAATATTTACTGTGGTTACATTGTACTTTGTAATAAATATATAAATCTACACTAGATTGTTTCTATTGTTATCGTGATAATCTTTATTATAAACGTAAAACTATGACTACGCACCATCACATTGTTGTCCATTTCCTGAGTAACCATCGTTACATGAACACTCGTATGAACCTATTGTATTTGTACATTCAGCATTGGTATCACAATCATCGGTCTGGTCAGCACATTCGTCGACATCTAGAAGTAAAAAAGTCGTGTGTTTATAACAATATTAACTTTGGTTACTTTGTAATTAATATATAAATCTACACTAGATTATTTTTATTGTAATCGTGATAATCTTTATTATAAACGTAAAACTATGACTACGTACCATCACATTGTTGTCCATTTCCTGAGTAACCATCGTTACATGAACACTCGTATGAACCTATTGTATTTGTACATTCAGCATTGGTATCACAATCATCGGTCTGGTCAGCACATTCGTCGACATCTAGAAGTAAAAAGTCGTGTGTTTATAACAATATTCACTGTGGTTACTTTGTAATAAATATATAAATCTACACTAGATTATATTTATTGTAATCGTGATAATCTTTATTATAAACGTAAAACTATGACTACGTACCATCACATTGTTGTCCATTTCCTGAGTAACCATCGTTACATGAACACTCGTATGAACCTATTGTATTTGTACATTCAGCATTGGTATCACAATCATCGGTCTGGTCAGAACATTCGTCGACATCTAGAAGTAAAAAGTCGTGTGTTTATAACAATATTTACTGTGGTTACTTTGTAGTAAATATACAAGAGGACCATGATGGACCTTAATCGCTCACCTGAACCTAGATAGAAAGAAAGTCACAATGTTGTCAAGTTCAAGAGCACATAATTTAAGATGTGAGATTATGATCCAGCTGAAAACTGCTTTCATAATCTTGAATGATTAATATTTGTGACTGTTACAGTAAAAACTAAGTGGAAGAAACCAACAATTTTGTCACAGTCAACAGGGGCGGATCCAGGATTTTCGGTTAGGGGGGCGTAACATCATAACGTTGGATACGTCCGAAAACGCATGTACATTCAGATTATCAAAGCGATATTTACATCAGCTTTAAACGTAAACTACGATATATGTCGTATTTCTGTTCTCATAACATTTTAAAAGACAAAATATTTTAATAAAGGAATGATAGTATAATTTCAGGGATATACACGTAGATATAAATTTTTGATAAAATTGAAAAGCTCAATCGCAATATCCAGGGGCCCGTTTTACTAACAAACTTACGAACAATTTTGAAACAACAACAAATCTGATTGGCCGAATAATTACTGTTATTATTTCTCTTTCAATCAGATGTGTTGTTACAAGGTTTTTGCAAAAATCTATGTTAGTAAAACGCGGCTCAGAACTCCATTAATGAAAAGCACGTGTTACTTTCCATTTTCACGTTTTTCGCAACATGATTTCTATTAGTGTGCGTGATGAGGAGGGTGTGGGAGGGGTGTCCCCTCCCTTCGTGTGAGAAAATTTTAAAAAAGAAAGACGAAATGGTGCAATTTTCGGAACATCCAGACCTATTTAATCGCCTTTTAAATATACCTGTATTATATATTGCATAAGCCATATCTAAACCTACAAATTATCATAGGGGACACATTTTTAGCTCCACTGGACTTTCAGGCCAGCGGGCTATTGTCATGGCGGTGTGTCCGTCGTGCGTGCGTCCGTGCGGCCGTAAACTTTTTCTTTAAAAATCTTCTCCTCAGAAACTACTGGATGGATTTCAACCAAACTTCACAGGAATGATCCTTGGGTGACCTTCTTTCAGATTCCTTCAAAGAATTTGGATTGGACCAGAATAACTTGAGTTATCTGCCCTTGAATGTAAAAAAAGCTGGTTGTGACTTTATTTTTACTCTAAAATCTACAAATATTAATCAATCAAGACAAAACTTGGACAGAATATATATATAAGCATGATATCCTGCCTGGGTGTAATTTTCAGCTTGGTCGGAATTTTACATCATGAGTTATGTGCCCTTGAATTTGACAAAATTGCCATTTTCGACTTTGTTTTCAGAAAATGGACTTTGTTTTCACTCTAACAACCATAATTGTTTACTAATCAAGATGATATTTGGACAGAATCTTTTTGACAACAAGATCTTGCTTGTGTAAGTGTAATTTTCAGGATGATTGCATTGCTACAATATGAGTTATGTGCCCTTGAACTTGACAAAATTTCAGTTTTCAACACTTTTTTCACTTTTGCGGCCACGTATATAGACTAATACTGACAAAACTTGGACAGACCGTAAGATCTTGCTCAATTTTAATATTCAGCTTGATTGTTGTGGTGTTCAAGACATAAATTCTCAAGTCAAAATCATAGTTTTAGATCAGAATGTCTTTTTATTTTCATGACCACCATGTTACATGCACAATCGCAACTTCTTGAACTAATTATCATAAAGAAAAACAACTCTTACTTAACTTTAAATTGCTCATATCAAAAGTTACTTCCCTTAGTCTACCACAATAATAACTCACATACTGATTTATGTGCCCTTGAATATGGCGTAATGACAGTTTTCAACTTTATCATCACTCTAAAAATCCCCAAAATATTGGTCAACCATTTACCTTCTTTTCGCTTTGACCACATGATTGCTTCTTTTTACTTTGTTTTTGCTCTAAGAACCACAAGTCTTGAGAAATCTAGATTTTCTTTGAACACATTGCTGTATTTTACTTTGTTGCTGCTCTAAGAATCACAAGAATTTAAAAATATATCAGTTAAAGCATTTAGATAAATTTGTCAATTTTTTATATTAAACCACAAGAAATTCAGGCCTGTGGAGCGACTCAAGACCTTCAGGTCTTTCTAGTTTCCAGGGTGTTATCTACACCATGATGCATATTGGTGTGCCTGTTGGGGAAGGTTTGGGAGGGGTGTCCCCTCCCTGTGCGTGAGAATTCTTTTTAAAAGAAAGGCGAAATGGTGCATTTTCCGTGCAATGCAGACCAATTTCTTTGCCTCTTAAATACCCCCTATATCTAATATTGCAATATCATATCTAAACCTACAAATTAATTCGCAGGGGCAATAGAGTTGTTCTTTTTTCCTTTACCATGTTTCATATTGGTTTTTCTGTTGGGGAGGGTTTGGGAGGGGTGTCCCCTCCGTTTGCGTGAGAATTTTTGTTAAAAGAAAGACGAAATGGCGCAATTTCCGGAACATGCAGACCTATTTCTTTGCCTCTTAAATTAGCCCATATTTAATATTGCAAGACCATATCTATCTAAACCTACAAATTAACAGAGACAACAGAGTTTTTTGCACCATGTTTCATATTGGTGTTCCTATGGAGGAGGGTGTCCCCTCCCTCCGTGTGAGAATTTTTTTAAAAAGGAAGACGAAATGGTGCGATTTCCGGGACATGCGGACCTGTTCTTTGCCTCTTAAATAAACCTAGGCTATATATCTAATATTGCAAGCCCATATCTAAACCTACAAATTAATTCACAGAGGCAATTGAGTTTTTTGTGTGATTTTTTCACCATGTTTCATATTGGTTTTCCTGTTGGGGAGGGTTTGGGATAGGTGTCCCCTCCCTCCGTGTCAGAATTTTTTTTTAAAAGAAAGAAAAATTGGCGGAAATTTCGAGACATGCAGACCTATTTCTTGTATAGATTTACTTTGACTGTGAATAATTTCGTTTTTTATGTTAAAAGAAACTTCCTCAATAATGCATTTTCAAAGAACTTGTATCTAATAAACGCCCGATCCGCCGTCGATGGGGTAACGACGGTTTATAAAGAGTACTTAGAAATAAGTCATCGATTAATCAACGCCTCGGTTGAAAAAAAAGCGGAACGGTTGGGGGAGGGATGTTGGCCTTTAACTGCTTTTAAAAAGTTAAAGATTATCCATAATTCGAGGGCTGTTATAGGTTTAAAGTGACATTTCAGAATTTTTTGTAGTAAATTTTACTTTTATTTTTATCTGAAAGAGCATATTTCCTTATAGAAATTCTGAAAATTTCAAGCCAAAATATTGCGCCGTTTACGAGAAATGTGTATTTTTTGTTAAGATTTAACAAATTGTTGTGGACAACAGTTCGGATTTATATGTAATTTGTCGATTCTGTCTCAACTTTAAATGTGTGTTTCTCGCTCATCAACAACAACTTAAAAAAAACCTAGTAGCATTTATACTCATTAGAATAACCAATCTTGGCATCAAGACATACTTGAAGGAAATGAAATGGGAATGAAATGTCCCTTTAAAACGAAAACGGTTAAGCCTCAGTGACTACTTGTCGGCGATCATATTAATATGACCCACTTTGTACAAATCACCGATGTTTTTGTCTATTTTCTGTCATGAATGCCGTCGTATCATACTGATAGATTTGTCGTTCACATTTTGCAATTTTATCTTTTCCATGCAGGCGCTTGTCAATGTCTCGGCCGATTGCTCGGTTATACGATGCTGACTAACCAAATTAAATAGCGACATCCGGGTGTCGCTTTTATTTGACCATTTGACAAACATACCCCCCTTTTAACACACACTAACGTCGGTCTTACTACATATCAGCCAAAGAAAATGGGAAAAAACCGACATTACCAGAGTCATTGTAATTAATTGATTATTATAAGATCGGTGAAATTTCAACTTTGACTTTAATTGTTCTTTGATATCCCCCTTTCAAAAAAAAAAAAAAAAAAATCTGGCGATTTTAGGGGGGGGGGGGGGGGGCGCCGCTTCCGCCCCCATCTAAATCCGCGTATGGTCAAGGGCACATAACTCTGTTCTGATAAAAATTTTCTCATCAACATTATGTCCATTTTTTTATTGGTCAATATATTGTTAGAGTGAAAATAAGGTCAAAAACTGTAATTTTGTGAAATTCAAGGGCCAATAACTCTGTTTTTTCTAGTCAAATCAAGCTGAAATTTTCACTCATCCAGGATCGTATGACCACTAACATTGTAGCCAAGTTTTGTCTTGATTAGTCAATAAATGTAGATGCTACGATGTAAACAAAGTCGAAAACAGCAATTTTGTCAAATTCAAGGGCACACAACTCCAGACTTCCTACTTCAATCACACTGAAAATTGAAGTCATCAAAGATCTTATGGTTACCAACATTGTGGCAAAGTTTTGTCTTGATCAGTCAATATTTGTAGATGCTAGCTAGAGTGTTAACACAGTCAAAACTAGCCATTTTTGAGGTTCAGGGGCATATAACTCTGGACTTCCATGTCCGATCTGGCTCAAAATCGAACTCATCTGAGAACTTTTAGTTACCAACAATGTTGCAAAGTTTTCTTTTGATTGGTCAATATTTGTAGATGCTTGAGTGGTAACAAAGTCAAAACTAGCCATTTTTGACGTTCAAGTGCAAATAACTCCAGACTTCCTAGTCCGATCTGACTCAAAATCGAACTCATCTGAGAACTTATAGTTTGCAACATTGTTGCAAAGTTTTGTCTTAGTCCGTCAATATTTGTAGATGCTAGAGTGGTAACAAAGTAAAAAATAGCCTTTTTTGACGTTCAAGGGCAGATAACTCCAGACTTCCTACTCCGATCTGACCCAAAATCAGACTAATCCGAGACCTTATGGTCATACATGTGTTGACCAAGTTTGGTTAAGATTGATCAATATTTGTGGCTGCTAGAGTGGTAACACCAAAATGTGGACAGACGGACGGACGGACGGACAGACGGACGCCGACGGACAAAACGCGACCACAATAGCTCACCTTGAGCACTTCGTGCTCAGGTGCGCAAATAAATCTAAACTAGTAGATTATTTCTATAGTAATCGTGATAATCTTTATTATAAACGTAAAACTATGACTACGTACCATCACATTGTTGTCCATTTCCTGAGTAACCATCGTTACATGAACACTCGTATGAACCTACTGTATTTGTACATTCAGCATTGGTATCACAATCATCGGTCTGGTCAGCACATTCGTCGACATCTAGAAGTAAAAAGTCGTGTGTTTATAACAATATTCACTGTGGTTACTTTGTAATAAATACATAAATCTACACTAGATTATTTCTATTGTAATCATGATAATCTTTATTATAAACGTAAAACTATGACTACGTACCATCACATTGTTGTCCATTTCCTGAGTAACCATCGTTACATGAACACTCGTATGAACCTATTGTATTTGTACATTCAGCATTGGTATCACAATCATCGGTCTGGTCAGCACATTCGTCGACATCTAGAAGTAAACAGTCGTGTGTTTATAACAATATTTACTGTGGTTACTTTAAAATAAATATATGAATCTACACTAAAGTAGATTATTTCTATTGTAATCGTGATAATCTTTGTTATAAACGTAAAACTATGACTACGTACCATCACATTGTTGTCCATTTCCTGAGTAACCATCGTTACATGAACACTCGTATGAACCTATAGTATTTGTACATTCAGCATTGGTATCACAATCATCGGTCTGGTCAGCACATTCGTCGACATCTAGAAGTAAAAAAGTCGTGTGTTTATAACAATATTCACTGTGGTTACTTTGAAATAAATAATCTAATGGCATTTTAAGGCAACCCCAAATAATATGATTCGTTTAGGGTGTAATTTTTATCATCATGCTAAGTCCAAAGTTCGTGTCCGTCAGTTTGGCTTTTTTTATTTAAGGTATATTACCCATCATTAAAAACACCATTTTCTAACCATGGGACATGCATCAAATTACAAACACTTGTAAATACACTTCAAATAAGTTGATTCACCGTGCCAGATTACACGATTATGCTTCAAGAAGAAAATAGTTTACAAATATCTTTTTACTCCATATTCATATGCAAGGGGGGTAGTTTAGACATTTTTGTCAAATATTTCCACAATTTTGCATTAATTCAAAATTCTAAACCGTTCAAAATGTTTGTGATTGAATTTGTAATGGAAATATAACACAGTTTAGGATTTACTGGCTCTTTTTCAAATTTCACCTCTTGCTCTTTGGTGCTAATGATGGGTTGTATACGTTAATTCCTACATGAGACAGATAAATAGGATGTGGCTTCATTACTCTCTTAATGACGTCATAAAAGAAGTGTAACCTAAAGTTGTTTTCTTTTCTGAAAAAGATGAAAATTAGAATAGAATTGTGTATCATTTCATAGGTGCCAAAACTTAATATATATTACGATTGTGGAAAATGCATGGGTTCACTATGTATAAAGGTCAAAGGTCATGAATGGGTGAACACCGTATTATTTTGGGCTCCGCTTGAAATTTTGGAAAATCAACGAAATTGGACTTAATTTGGATATGAAAAGTTGTCTAAATGTGTGTGAATGTTTTCTTAAGGTTTCTAATGGAGAAAAATAAGGAAAATAAACCAGCGAAACGGAAAAATAGCAGCCAAAGTAAGGAGTCAAAAACAACAAAAGGAAACAAAGAGGCGAAAAAAGCGGGAAAATCATCGGAGGCTCAGACGGACAAAGATTCACGGTCAGTAACACAACAAAACACAACAAACAATAACGAACAATCATTTATAACAAGTGTATTAGACAATTCAAACGTATTTCATTCGTTCAACGATTCTGCAATGAACGGTCAAAATATGCAGATGCCGGTTCCTAACTATACCGGAAGCCCACCACAATTTGTAAACATGGCCAATATGGGTCACCCAACAACCCAGATGTACAACAATATGAAGAATTCGTTTAACGGTCAATCAATGAATGGTCATCCACAACAAAACCCTTGTTATTCAACACCGATCAGACCCATGGCGAGTAACATACAACCAACGGGAAATCCAGGCTCATCAGCAAATTCAGAATTAATGAAATTTCTAACAGTAAAATTCGAGGAAATTGGAAAGCGCTTAGATAAGATAGACTCTTTAGAGAAAAGAATGGATGCATTTGATACTAAAATAGGGAAAATGTGGACTGAATTAGAGAAAAGTGTCAACAAAAACACAGAAAAAAATACGTTTATAGCGGACAGGGTTGATACGAATGATTTTGAGATTGAAAAGGCCCGGGAGGAGGTCCGTAAATTGAGCCAGGAAAACGACAAACTGAAAGAGTCACTTAATGACATCGAATCTAAGTCGATGATTAATAATCTAATCATTGGTGGTATCAAGGAGGCTGAGATCGAGTCCGAAGTACAATAGGCTTCGATTTTCCGTGTGAACAAATACGTCATCGTCACGCCTCACTGGTCTAAAAATAGATTGGGAATCCCTTATCGTACAAATATGGCTGTGAATCTCGCGAAGATTTTCCACCTTCAACTTGCCGGAGAAAACTTTCTAAGAGCTTGATTGCTGTAATCATTTGTTGAGAAGCATTCTAATTCCGAGTTGAGAAGGTTGTTGCACTGTCGTGTACTTTTTAAGATCGGTAACTATGAAATAAGCAGTTGACAAGTAATGTTTACACATACGGACATGTCCTGACTTCATCGTGCCGCTCGTGCGTGCTCGCTTACCCTTTCCAAAACGACATAATGTCATGTTGGGCTAAATTGGAACAAAAGTCTGCAGACGACAAAACGGATGTGAATATCTTTAGTGTTTTATCTCGGAGAAAATATTGAGGGAAAAGAAGGATGATCATCAATATCCAAAGAAGTTATTCACACCCATTTTGTCTGCTGTGCATGCCTTTTTGATTTTGTCGATCATCATTTTCTTCTTTTGCCTCAATGTTTTCCCAAGAATTTTCTGTTGGGGACGTCAAAACCGGTCTTGTTTGGGAAAGGGTTAATATAGAAAAAACTAGAATTTGTCGCTGAATGTGATTTGATACCCCATAGGTTTTCACTACAACAATGGGCAATCTAACTCACAAAATAAGCAAGATAGAGTTATGTTCCTTGTACGTTGCACTTCTCCTTGGTGAGATCTATCTACCAGAGAAGTTTCACGATCATAGCTACTTTACTTTCAGACTTTTCGATGTTTTTTCTGGTTAAGCTGCTGAGGAATCTCAAGAAAAAACGTTTGTCATTTCTGGTCTGTCTCCGTATCTGGAAGCAATGTTGCATGTTGCATAATGTTTCGTAGTTTTAGTTCCCGCCTGCATTATCTATGATCGACTAATATCGCGCTTGAAAATAATATTTTTTTGCTACCACGGTTACGAAAAATTGTCCGATTCATTGACCGATAAACAAAATATTAGACTGGTACCCGGCAAACGTTGTTGGGGTATTCCCATCGGAAATCTATTTTTAGCACACGAACGCGGGAAAACTGTTCGCTATTATTTTTCTTTCTTTCTTTCGGTACTGCACACGCTCAAGCTTGAGCATTACGGCAGGTGGAGGTTGCATAGTTGCTAGGATCAAGTGCTTTATTTACAAATTTAGTGGTGCTCAAGAGTAAAAGAACATATATATATATATATATATTTATATATATATATATATATAAACAGTGGAAGAAGATCCACGGTACGGGTTTTTGTATAAAATGTAGAACTTTTCTACATTATATATATATATATAGAGAGAGAGAGAGAGAGAGTAGGAGAACATGCTAAAAGAAAACTATTTACAGACCAGAAAGAGCCTACTGTATATAGATACAGCAGGCTACATATATACTCTACATGAGCAACCTGAAACCCGGAACTGATTCTGCCAAAACAGCACCAGGTGTTAGGTTGTTCCATAGCGGGATTACCCTTGGGAAAAATGAATTTTGAAAAACATCACTATAGGCATGAGGTCTATGGTATTGAAATGGATGCTTAGAAGAAGATCTGGTTGTTCTTGGGTTAGGGATTTGGATGAGGTACTTGTTTTTATCTATAATTACACGATCAGTATGTTTTTTAAAGAAGAAGATTAGACTGGTGGCTTCTCTGCGTTGTTGCAGAGTTGGCCAAGATAGATCCTGCAGCATATCTCCCACGTGACTCTGATTCCTCCACCTACCACAACACCACCTAGCAGCTGTCCTCTGAACCTTTTCTAGCTTCTGTGTCTCAGACTCTTTGTAAGGGTGCCATATGCTGGAAGCAAACTCGAGCTGTGGTCTAACCAATGTTTTATAGGCCACCTCTCTAGTTTGCCTCGGAGCAAAGGACAAGTGACGCCTCAGAAACCCAATGGTCTTGTTCGCCTTGGTGCTGATATTGTTAATATGGTTTCCCCAAGACAGGTCGTCAGTGAGAGTTAGGCCCAAGTACTTGGCCGACGACACACTCTCCAATACTGTATTATTGAGTGTGTAGTCAAACAAGACCTGGGACTTGGCCTGATGTCCGGATACCCTGAGTGTATTGCACTTTGATGCGTTAAATTTCATGAGCCAAG
This sequence comes from Fragum sueziense, assembly GCA_963680895.1. NCBI lineage: Eukaryota > Metazoa > Mollusca > Bivalvia > Cardiida > Cardiidae > Fragum > Fragum sueziense. Next base: position 27,087,243 of record OY804603.1, read on the forward strand.
TTGACTCCCACATTGCAAGCCTGTCAATGTCCTCCTGTAAGGCTAGGCAGTCAGTATGATCGTGTATGTGCCTATATAACACGCAATCATCGGCAAAGAGACGGACCGAAGACCTGATGGTGTCCGGCAGGTCGTTTATATACAGAAGAAACAGGACTGGTCCCAGTACAGAGCCCTGGGGAACTCCTGAAATAACATCTGCAGGACTTGACGAGACACCATCCAGGACAACGGTCTGAGTCCTGTCCGAAAGAAATGATGAAATCCAATTGTTGGTTTTGCCTCTGATGCCATAATAATTGAGCTTGTAAAGAAGCCTGTTGTGAGGAACCTTGTCGAAGGCTTTGGCGAAATCCATAATAATGACGTCTGTCTGTCTGTGCCTTCTGTTTTGGGCTCTGTCTGAGTTGGAAGCTAGATCCTGTATAAACTGAACAAGCTGTGACTCACAAGATCTTTTGCTCCTGAAGCCATGTTGTGAGTCAACCAGAATGTTCTTTGCTTCTACATGTTTCATGATACTGCTTACTATTATGTGTTCAAGCGTTTTGCATGAAATACATGTCAGCGATACTGGTCTATAATTTGCGGGGTTATATTTTTCTCCTTTTTTAAATATGGGAGCAACGTTGGCATGACACCAGTCCTCAGGCACTTCACCATCTTGTAAAGATTTATTAAAGATGGCTGAGAGAATTGGACTGATCTCATGTCGACATTCATTTAGAACCCGCGCACTCACATTGTCAGGACCAGAGGCCTTGTGTGGGCTTAGTTTACCAAGAAGCTTCTCGACACCATTGGAATCCACCAGGATATCTTGCATATTAGGAAAAGGGCTAGGGCCTTTGTTTGGCAAGGTGCCGTTGGGTTCCGAGGTAAAGACAGAGTGAAACTGTTTGTTCAAAATGTCAGCCTTGGTCTTGTTGTCTGACTGGAGGACACCGTTATCCCGTAAGGAAGACATACTGGAAGATTCCTTTTTCTGGCTTTTAATATATGACCAGAATCTTTTGTTTGATGTCCTTGGGTTGTCATGGTGGGACTCGTCAGCTTCCTCGTCCACAAATATACCAGAGATAAAGCGCCAATAGGCATCTCTTGTAGCTTTCTGAACAAGGGCTTTGAGTTTCTTGTAGCGTGCTTTTATCTCAGGAAATGTAGACTTGCGAGCCTTATGGTAGAGTTTCTCCCTCCGGTGTATGAGTCGTTTTAGAGCCACATCAATCCATGGGCAACTATATTTGGGTTTGGTCATCTTTGAGGGCATGAACTTACCAATGCCAAGAAGAAGCCCCTCTTTGAATTTCGTCCATAATTCATTAGTACTTACTTCAGCAGTGATATACTGGAGGTGTAAGCCAAGGGTCAAAATGTGCTCTTTCAGGCTAGCCATGTCTCCCCGTTTGTATAGGAGAATCTTCCTTGGAGTCTGTCTAACCCGTTTTGCTTTAATATCGTATTCGACATATACGATGTCATGATCTGACTTGCCTATTGGTGGCATTGTCTTGATGCGTGTAACGGGGGCAGGATTGTTGGTTAAGAATAAGTCAAGGGTTTTGTCCTGTCTAGTCGGTACATCAACAAGCTGAACAAGGCAATGGTCTTGTATAATGTTGACTAGTTGTCTCTGAGTGTTGGCCTTTTGGACTCCTGGAGGGACATGCATGTTGGACCAGTCAATATCACCACAGTTGAAGTCACCACCAATTAGGATCTGTGCGTTCTTGTTTGTGACAATCCTGCTAAGAGAATCATTAAAATGGTCTAAGTAACATGGGTCAGTAATATCTGGAGGCCTATAGAATGAACAAAGATATAGGGTCTTACAACCTACAATGTCTAATTTGCACCAAGTGATTTCACAATTGGTATTCAGTTCAGGGGTTGCTGCGCAAACAAAATCCCTCTTAAAAGCAACAAAGACTCCGCCATGTGCGTCTGTCTTCCTATCATTTCGGATGGCATCATAGTTATCAGGGAAAATTTCTGTGTTTGCGATATCAGGCGTCAGCCAAGATTCACACCCTAAGATGATGTCGGGCTTGGATGAGTCAATAATAGTATAGAGCTCTGTTTTTTTTTTTGTTTTTTATGGACTGGCAATTCATAATGAGGATTCTGAGTGGATGGTTAAGGACAGATTTTTTCTTGGTAGTTTTAGTGTTTCTGTTTATGGGTGATGATGTAGCCGTTGGTTGGCCAATGTCACTAGGAAGGGGGCTATCAGGTAATGTGCTAGACAAGTCACTTAGTGTTTCAAATGGGTTACTGGTCTCAACAGGGTCCAAGTCAAACAAGTTAGTTGAGAAATTAGGCATACCACACTTTAAGCACATCCATGCCATGCTAGAGTTACCTGGGCGATTATAGATACTGTATGTACGAGTATCCATCCCCTGGCAGTCTATATGGTACCAGACTGAGCAGGTATCACAGACTATACCTCGATCAGTCCAACCAACATCCAGCTCGCAAGTTCCACAAGGGAAATGGGACTGAGAATTGTTAACTTCTGTTGATAAAGGACCTGGATTACATTCAATATCCCACGAGTTTAGGGCAATTAGTAAGAATAGATACAGCAACCATGACTTCTGTGATGAGCGGTGCTGCCCCCTAGAACCTGGTTTTTTCAAGTTCATTCGTAGCATTACTAATGTAGCCTGTGGGAGAATCCGGGAAAGGGTACAGTCCGATATTGGTACAAATGAAAGTCCATTGTAAATGGATTCAGTCTTGCTGCTGACTGTTTTGCCGAGACCAAACGGTTCGGAAAAGATAACCAGCAAAAATAACGACAATGTGCAAATGTGAGATATCTTGCTCGTCAGTTTAGCAACAACATGCGATGGAAAAGTCCGAAAAACTTACCAAATCAAGCCCCTAGACCTCTCGAACTAAAACCGGAAGTTTACCTTTTGTAGATGGAGTGATGCATGATGGTATTGAACAACGATCACCAAGTAAACAATGTTGAAGAAAAATGAATAACTTCTAAGTTTTGAATGAAACACCTATCTTTCAGCCACCCAATGCAGAGATATACCGATCAGCAAACCACCTGCAAAGCAGCACAACTCCTACTTCTCTCTAATTCAAGAAAATTGGAAATTAATGCAGAGCAAAAGTGAAAAGTGCAACTTGATCCGCGCATGCGCAAACCACCTCCTGCGCAAACCACCTCAATTAGAAGATAAAATTAGAGCATTTTTAAAGATGATTTGAAAATGCCAAACGAAAAGGTCGATACCATAGAATTTGAAAGGGTCCATAGAACTGGAATTAAACGAGCAAATAAGTCGAGAAACATTGTGGCTGTCTTTAAGGCTAAGCGAGATAAGGACTATGTGAAAACATTGAGGCCCGCCCTGAAAGATACCGATTTTTACTTACATGATCAATATCCAATAGAAATAGTGGAACAAAGAAAAAGATTGCTTCCTATTTTGAAAAAGGCGAAAGCGGACAAGAAGGATGCGTATATCCGGTACAATAAGCTGATAGTGGATGGGGAGGTGTACACTGACGGGCCTTATGGTAAGGTATAGGAATTAGAAGAGAGTATAGTAAAAGTTGGAGTATGGAATTGCAATGGACTGAGTAATGATAAACTGTCTACAAGTGGCTTTTGTGAAATTCTCGATAAATATGATATTGTTTGCCTATTAGAATCGTGGACTAGCAAAAAGAGCAAAATCGACATTTCTGGTTTTCAAACATTGAATTTCTATCGGAAATTTAAGCACCGAAATGCACGTCGGAATAGCGGAGGAATTGTCGTTTATATCAAAGACAATATTTTCCCCGGTATTTAAGTTGTTAGGAATCATCATGATACGATAATATGGCTTAAATTAGACTGTGAGTACTTTGCATTAGAACAAGACTTATATATTGGCCTGGTCTATAAGTGGGGGGCTACCTCCCCCGCTTATGATGTGATTAACTATGATTTGTTCAATGTTCTAGAAAATGATATAACATATTTTGATAGAATGGGATCGGTGTTAGTAGCAGGAGATTTTAATGGTCGGGTAGGTCTAGTGTCCGGACTATATAGAAAGTGACAATTATGTAGAAGATATTGATAGTACCGACTATGTAGTTGATAGAACCCCTAGAAGAACCTCAGTGGATAGACAATCAAATATGCAAGGTATGCAGTTAATTGATCTGTGCAAAATGACGTCACTCAGACTATGTAACGGTAGATTCCCACAGTCAGACGGGTTTACATACTACGGTCACGGGGCTAATACGGTAATTGACTATTTATTGTGCAAGGGAGATAACTTTGACATGATTCAATCCTTTTCCGTCAATGATTTCAATGAATTTTCTGATCATGCGATGTTACAATTTGATATACCGATATTGTAAATGTGAACGGTAAAAGTGAAGCAGATAGACATTATAGTAAAATAATATGGGAAGAGGAGAAACGTCACTTATTCAGAAGAAGTATTATATCAGATTTGCCTACACTAAATGATCTTTTGAACTCAGTACGGCCAGAATCTATGGACAGAGATAGCATTGACAATCTTGTGGACAAATTTACAGATTTTATAAATAAATCGGCACACCCGTTCTTCAAAAAAGACAAATGTGCGGGAAAACAGACTATTTACAGCAATAAAGGGGCGTTTATACAGTCAGAATGGTTCGATGCGGAGTGTCAAACTAAAAAGGCTGAATATTTAGACTGTTTGAAATGTTTTAACTTGTGCAAAAATGTAGAAAATAGAATTAAACTATGCGATAAAAAGAAAGAATATAAACGTCTTATTAATCGCAAGAAAAAACATTACAAGGTTAAGAAAAGTAAGGAAATTGAAAGCCTTAAAACGAAAAGCCCGCGAGAGTTCTGGAAATATTTCGCCAAAATTTGGCAGACCCAAACTAACATGGGAAGAGTTGGTAAAAAGAGATCGGGAAGCCGTAGGACTGACCAACATTAAACCCTTCGACCGCCAGATGTGGAGAGGGAGGCTACGATCGCGACTGGGCAGCCAGGCCCCACCCTCCGTAGAGGACTAATAAATGGCCTGGATAATCAAAACAGGATAGTGAGTGAGTGAGTGAGTGAGTGAAAAGGAAAGAAAAAGCCGGAGACCGAATAGAAATTGAACAATTTTATAACTATTTCAAAGAAGTTGCAGATGAAATCAATTTGGCGCCAAATCAGAGTGCAGACGAATTTTGTGCGCGTGACGGGTCACATGATTTACCTGTTTTCGATGAACTTGACGAGCCTATTCGATCTCAAGAAGTTCGCGACATCATTAACAGTCTGAAAAGTGGCAAAGCGTATTCAGCCGACGAAATAATATATGAATATTTCATATCAACCAGTGATATTCTAGTAGGCCATCTAACTGACCTGTTATTTTACAATCAGGTATATTTCCTTCTACATGGATGGAGGGAGTAGTAGTGCCATTGCATAAAAAAGGAGATAAAGACGATATTAACAATTATCGTGGAATCACCCTGACTAGCTGTCTATCAAAGATTTACACGGGAATTCTAAATAAACGACTTAGTGTTTGGTGTGAACAAAATGACGTCATTCCAGACGCCCAGTTTGGGTTCCGGAAAGGGGTTTCTACAACGGACGCGATATTTAGTCTACATGGTTTAGTAGAGGATATGCTTAACAATGGAAAGCGTTTGTACTGCGCGTTTATAGACATGAAGAAATGTTTTGATAGTGTGAATCGCAATGCGTTATGGTACAAACTATTTAATTTAGGCGTTAGAGGGAAAATGCTACGCACGCTAAGGTCCATTTGTGAACAAGTAAAATGTAGAATTAAACATTGCAATAAATATTCAGATTACTATGATATAGCCGTAGGTTTGAAACAAGGAGAATTGTGTTCACCGATTTTATATTCATTATTCATTGAAGACCTAGAGCTATTTCTTTCTACAAAGGGAGGTAATGGAATAAACATTTACGAGTTATCTCTCTTACTGTTCCTTTACGCAGACGACATGGTAATACTTGGAGAAAGTGTGGAAGATTTGCAGACAAACTTAGACAATTTGAAAGAGTATTGTGATACATGGAGTTTACGAGTCAACACGGAAAAAACTAAAGCTATGGTGTTTCGAAAAAGAGGGGGTATAAGACGTAATGAACAATGGACGTACAACGGTGAAACGATTGAAGTCGTCGAGGAATTTAATTACCTTGGAGTATTATTAAGATACAATGGTTCTTTTAAAAGCCATAATCAATTTATTTGTGGAAAAGCACTTAAAGCAATGGGTACATTGTTAAGTAACACAAACGAATTTCATTTTTCGCCTAAAGTAATGTGCCAATTGTTTGATGCTTTTGTTGGGTCGATTTTGAATTATGGTTGTGAATTATCAGGTTTTTGTGCACAAAAAGAGGTTGAACGTTTACATCTAAAATTCTGTAAAAGAATTTTGGGTGTAAAACTTTCAACCAGTAATTCTGCTGTGTACGGTGAACTGGGTCGATTCCCCCTCAGGATTGCAAGTCTTGTTAGAATATTGAAATATTGGTTTAAAGTAATCAGCACTAAAACTGTATTATTACATGTCTTTATAAGTGTTTGTTAGATGATCTGAGTAAAGGACATATGAACTGGGCTGGTCAGGTACGATCGATGCTGTGTGAGAACGGTTTTAGCTACGTCTGGGATGAGCCATCATCGGTGAACGAAAAACATTTCGTATCTATTTTTAAGCAGAGACTTATAGACAATTATATACAAACATGGTTCGGTGAAATTAGGGACAACATGGTGTTAACAATATATAAAGAAATAAAAACAATATATAATTATGAACAATATCTAGATATTATCGAAAATAATGTGACAGGCGTATTTATACGCAATTTAGGCTTTCTGCCCACACACTGCATATACAAACTGGACGCTATAGCGCTAACCGCATTGACAGGAATTTACGAATGTGCAATATTTGTCAAAATGGAGATATAATGGATGAATACCACTTCATCTTCGTGTGCAATAAATACAAATTTATTAGAAAAAGATATATTGATAAATTTTATCTAAATCGACCAAATATGTTTAAACTTTGTATGTTGCTTTCTACAACAGACAAGAATACATTGTATAATCTGATAAACTTTCTAAAATGTGCATATGCGATAAGAAGAAATGAGATTTTCGATTAAAATATTAAGTTATATACTCTCAATGTATGTGTTGGAAAACACATACATTTTCGTATAAAATGTTCATATCGATGAATGTTCTCTTTTCTGTTGTTTTCATTTGTTCTATTGTTTGTTTATTTATTCATGCCTTTGACTATTGTATTTGATATTCATGTATGGAGGCCGCGGCCTTAGCGCAGTTGGTAGCGCATCTGACCCTCATTCGAGAGGTCCCGGGTTCGACACCCGGCCGCGGCTAATACCCTTTCTGACAAAATTGTCACCCACCAATGGGTTTGAAATCGTTAACCTAAGTGGGCGAGCAGCTGGAGGCTCGGTAAGGGTGTTGTGGTAGTACTGGTTTGAGAAACAACAGGAATCCATGGGTAGGTGCTCCAGCCGCCGTGATATGACCCTGGTAGTTGAAAACGGCGTAAAACCCCAATAAACTCAAACTTCATGTATGGATGAGAAACATATTGTTTAAATCCGAAAATAAATATATGTCTGTCTGTCTGTCTATATAAACATGGACACTACAGTTCGTGTTATATGTGATGCGTTCCACGACACCTAATAATTTAACCCTTTCCCAAACAAGGCCTGGTTTTGACGTCCCTAATAGAAAAGGCTTGGGAAAAATTGACACAAAAGAAGAAACTGCTGATAGCCAGCAGTTTTTTTTTTTTTTTTTTTTTTCTCATTATTTTGTATGTCATATTTTACATAAATTTTATCTTTAATACCTTGAATTTTGTCATTTTGCAGTGGATCTCTTTAAAATTTTGCCGTTTGGAAAAGGGTTGAATTATGACTTTAAACCGTTTAATACAGGGAAAGTCGCATCTCATATCTGAATAGATTTTTAAAGTACCGTATAATTAAATACGGATAAATGTAATAACGCAAAATTAAGCCATTACCAAACGGCAACATTTTAAACTGATCCAAATTCAAAGATGTTGCAGACGACAATTTCATGGCACTGTAAAGTACGTGTCTTTCTGATTAGAAACCATTGTTGTAAATGAAGAAATTGCTTTTTACAAGTATTTCCTTCATTTTCTGCGACTTTTTACTTTAAGTGACATTTCACATTTATTTCATTTTTTAAAAGTATGTCTTGATGCAAAGATTGGTTATTCTAATGCGCAGAAATGCTATCAGTTTTTTGAAGTTGTTATTTATAAGCGAAAGATACGCCTTCAAAGTTGAGACAGAAATGACAAATTCTATATAAATCTGAACTGTTGTCCACAACAATTTGTTTAATTTTAGCACAAAAATAACTTTTTCTCGTAAACGGTTCAATATTTTGACTTGAAATTTTCAGAATTATCATAAGAAAACATGCTCTTTCAGATAGAATAAAAGTAAAATTTATGTAAAAAATAATTCTGAAATGTCACTTTAAGGGGCGTCAATAAGCGTCGGTATGTGGGAATGTTCTGACCTCTCTTTTGAGTTTAGTTATGCGCGACAATAAATAAGCCACTCGGGCTATCGCCCTCATGTACCATTTATTGAGGCAGCGTGATGACAAGTAAATGAAAGATGAACGGCTGTAGCACATGAATCACTCGATATTTGCTACGGATCGCTTATCGAAACATTGGTATTTCATATGAATTTTAAAAAAAATGTTTGCATGATATGATAATAATGTTTGCATGATAGGCTAATAATGAATGAACTTGATTTTGTAACTTTTCATTTCCAGGTAATTTGGACAAAACAGGTATGAAGCATGCTAAAAAGGTCCCCATTTGATGAGAGATTTCGTGTATTTGGCGAAATTTCATATTTTTGTCAGGAACATAGGGGTCTGTACGACCCCCATGGTCAGGAACAAAACCGTTTATTTATTTTTTGTTGAGGCCAAATGAAATCTACGAGTGACAATCCCATTACCATTTCAAATTATGTATTTCATATTCGTTAAATAGAATGAGAAACTAGAAAGACCTGAAGGTCTTGATTCGCTCCACAGGCCTGAATTTCTTGTGGTTTACTATAAAAAAATTGACAAATTTATCTAGATGCTTAGATTTATATATTTTTAAATTCTTGTGATTCTTAGAACAGAAACAAAGTAAAATACAGCAATGTGGTCAAAGAAAAACTAAATTTCTCAAAACTTCTGGTTCTTAGAGCAAAAACAAAAGAAAAAGAAGCAATCATGTGGTCAAAGCGAAAAGAATGTAAATGATAGACCAATATTTTGGGGATTTTTTGAGTGATGATAAAGTTGAAAACTGTCATTATTCAAAATTCAAGGGCACAAAATTCAGTATGTGAGTTTATAATCAAGCTGAAAATTAAACTAAAGCAAGATCTTATGGTCAGCATCATTCTGTCCAAATTTTGTCAGTATTTGTCTATATTCGTGGCCGCAATAGTGAAAAAAGTGTTGAAAACTGAAATTTTGTCAATTTCAAGGGCACATAACTCAAATTTTAGCATTTCAATCATCCTGAAAATTACACATAAGCAAGATCTTGCTGTCAACAAGATTCTGTCCAAATATCATCTTGATTGGTTAATAATTATGGTTGTTAGAATGAAAACAAAGTCGAAAATGGCAATTTTGTCAAATTCAAGGGCACATAACTCATGATATAAAATTCCGATCAAGCTGAAAATTATACCCAGGCAGGATATTATGCTTATATATATTCTATCCAAGTTTTGTCTTGATTGGTGAATATTTGTAGATTTTAGAGTAAAAATAAAGTCAAAACCAGCTATTTTTGACATTCAAGGGCAGATAACTCAGCTTATTCTGATTCAATCAAAATTCTTTGAAGGAATCTGAGAGAGAGTCACCCAAGGATCATTTCTTTGAAGTTTGGTTAAAATCCATCCAGTAGTTTCTGAGAAGAAGATTTTTAAAGAAAAAGTTTACGGACGCACGCACGCACTGACGCACGACGAACACATCGCCATGACAATAGCCCGCTGGCCTGAAAGGCCAGTGGAGCTAAAAAATATACCAAACCGTCTTGATTATCATCATCCTCGGAAACCCAGCGGTCATACGCTACATGACCCCTGGGGCACTTGGCCAGTTAAACTTTAAATTAGCCGCCAAAAATCGATACGAAACGAATGAGTGCAAGGCCCTCATAAGTCAATGCGTTGTCAATTTCAACCAAGATGGCTGCGCTCATGATAAGATGTAATTTGTGCGACACCGAGTTAAAAAAATTCAGATCGCTGACATGTCATACGACTTTAAAGTAGAAAGATGGGGAGAGTTTCTTTTCGGAAGTCTTATAAACTTGAAACAGCAAATTATTCACACGGTAAACTATAGTAATCCTCCATATTGACAACGTATCCGAAGCGATTTGTCAATCTCCTACATAGTTATCTACCTTGAATTAGCATTAAATTACGTACCTCTGACGTAATCACTGCTTAGAGGTTGGCGATTTGTATCGGCCAGTTTGATTGGTCTACTCGCCCATCATGAAATGATGATGGAACCAATGAATGGAACCAATGAAACGGCGGCATTTATGAGCGGATAATACAAAGTTTTCCTGGCCAATTGCCCCAGGGGTCATATAGCGTAGCTATGACCGCTGGGTTTCCGAGGATGGATTATCATAATCTATCAGAAACAATGTTGATGACGTCACACTCCAAACACCAAACGAGAGTACGCGGAGTAATTCGAGAGAGTTTTTTTATTTGCATTGAACTGGGTTTGGGAGCAAAAGAAGTAGACTCCGAATAAAACAGAGTGGCCCAATCAAGTTCACCCCATGTGTTAGCCTAAGGCTACAAACCTGTGCACGTGTATCCGTCGCCGGTGAAACCAGTACTGCACGCGCATTCGTACGACCCGTCCGTATTTGTACAGTCGGCATTATCAGAACACGTGTCCGTACCATCAGCACATTCATCAATATCTATAAATAGATTGTATACTTGAATTTGATTGGCTGAGTAATGTCAAGGGGAATCACGTGTAACAGCAATCTCATAAAATCGTAAAAAAACGGTAATACGTGAATAATTTCAAATCGGTTTAAACCAAAGGACATGGAAAAGTGCCACAGATTTGCTGGGCGCGAAAAGTTAAATCATAAAAAATATTGACATCAAAGTAAAATTTTACATTCACAACTGAATCCACTAATCTCATTAACCCTTTCCCAAACAAGACCTGGTTTTGACTTCCCTAATAGAAAAGGCTTGGGAAAACATTGAAACAAAAGAAGAAACTGCTGATAACCAGCAGTTTCTCCTTTTGTCTCAATATTTTCTGTACCATATTTTACACAAATCTGATCTTCAATAATAGCCATTTTGTCATTTGTGGCAATTTTTGAATTGGATCACCCTAAAATTTTGTCATTTGGGAAAGGGTTAACATCTAGGCTGATTTCGATTGGTACTGTAGCTCAAGCAATCATTGGGAAACATGCTTCAAGCAGAGCCGTTCTGTGTCAGCCAATCAAAATCTTCTATTACCTGTATACAAATTGGTCTGCTGGTTATCCAAGGAGTTCCAAATTGCGTAATGCCTCGGATGGCCAGACTTATGTTCCTCCGATTGTCAGAATAGGCTTGCAGAAATAACATAAAATAGCTCGCATTATTGTGTTCGAAATAAAAAAAACTAGAGCTGTCCACAGACAGCGCGCTCGACTTTTGAGCGCTTTGATAGTATTGAAAAAACTTTAACCTTTGTTGCAACGCCAACGCCCGGGTGACAGTATAAGCTCTCATTTTCTTCGAAAAGTCGAGCTAAAAAGTTATTGAAAAATGTTTGACCGGAATTGAGATTATTTTTGTACGTAATTGTTATCCATCCCATGATGAGCAATCTCCATCGTGATCAACACATGTAGCCCCGTACATACCATTACAAACATATCCGTTTCCAGTGTAACCAGCCGCGCATTCACAACTGAAGCCACCCTCCTCGTTAACACACACGTGCGCCGATCCCTCGTTACAATTACACGTGGTTATATCATGTTGCCCTATACTTACCATTGCAAACATATCCGTTCCCAGTGTAACCAGCCGCGCATTCACAACTGAAGCCACCATCCTCGTTAACACACACGTGCGCCGATCCCTCGTTACAATTACACGTGGTTATATCATGTTGCCCTATACTTACCATTACAAACATAGCCGTTCCCAGTGTAACCAGCCGCGCATTCACAACTGAATCCACCCTCCTCGTTAACACACACGTGCGCCGATCCCTCGTTACAATTACACGTGGTTATATCATGTTGCCCTATACTTACCATTACAAACATAGCCGTTTCCAGTGTAACCAGCCGCGCATTCACAACTGAATCCACCCTCCTCGTTAACACACACGTGTGCCGATCCCTCGTTACAATTACACGTGGTTATATCATGTTGCCCTATACTTACCATTACAGACATAGCCGTTCCCAGTGTAACCAGCCGCGCATTCACAACTGAATCCACCCTCCTCGTTAACACACACGTGCGCCGATCCCTCGTTACAATTACACGTGGTTATATCATGTTGCCCTATACTTACCATTACAAACATAGCCGTTCCCAGTGTAACCAACCGCGCATTCACAACTGAAGCCACCCTCCTCGTTAACACACACGTGCGCCGATCCCTCGTTACAATAACACGTGGTTATATCATGTTGCCCTATACTTACCATTACAGACATAGCCGTTCCCAGTGTAACCAGCCGCGCATTCACAACTGAAGCCACCCTCCTCGTTAACACACACGTGCGCCGAACCCTCGTTACAATTACACGTGGTTATATCGTCACACTCGTTAATATCTGCAAGTAAAGCGATGAATTTTTTGCTAAAAATAGACTTGGTTTAATGTTATGTATTGATAAACCGCCAGTGTTGTTATGAAATCTCGTAACTACGGCTTGAATCAAACCGTAGTTACGAGATTTAATAACAACACCTTCGAAATCCTATTGTTTTTCCGAAATAATCCCATGGTTAACTGGATAAAAATCGTTCCCTATTTTACATATTTTATTAATAGGCCTAGGCTATAATAGGCTAAAAGTTTTAGATCTATACACATTTTATTGAATAATGTCCTCTTGGAATTTGACTTTTTTCCACACTATATTTGCATACAGGAATCAGGAGGACCTTCGACTTCAACAAGAGTTGTCCGCGGACAACGTAGCTCGCCTATACGAGAGCTGGTCACAAAAACAAGTAAAAGGTCAAGTCACTAGGTAAAAGGTTATGGTCTCAAGTTCAATGTCATGGCTTTGGGTATCCATATATGAAATATCAAGGCTCTATCTGTAATAGCGCATGAGATAAAGGTCATGTTAAAGTTTTTTTTTAAAAGTAGGTCAAACTCCAAGGTCAAGGTCATTAGGTCAAAGGTCGCGACCCCAAATAAAAGGTCTTAGCGAGCAGTATCAATGTGTGAAAAATCAAGGCTGTATCTCTAAAAGTGTCTGAGATCTAGAACAGGTTAAAGTTTATCAAGTGAAGATGTGACAGGACGGGACGCTCACACTAGGGCTGTGACATTAGCTCCCCGGACATAAAGTCCCGGCTCGCTAAAAATCAAATGTACAACTGCGCAAAACACCTTTGAAAAGACAGATAAAGATCTATTAACGATTGTGGATAGCAATAAAGTTGGATCTAATAATCAATCGTGATATGTGTTTCGCGTAAAAACAAAGAATCAAACGTTGGCAAGTCTGTCTATCTCCTGTGTGACCATGGTTAACACTTTCCCAAGCGACAAAACCTTAGAGCAGTCTGCTGCAGTGCTGACATTAACATACACGCTTATTAACATATGATTTTTGTCGATACAACACAGAAAAAAATGGCAGATAAATAAAACGAAGACACAAACCTGTGCAAGTCTCTCCATCTCCTGTGTAACCATAGTTACAGTAACACTCGTACGAACCAATCGTATTGTGACAGTACGCGTTATCGTCGCACGTGTTTAGGTTGTCGTCTGCACACTCATTTATATCTGGAAATTTTGATAAAAAACATTGATTTGTGACCCGTTTCGCTTAAGGTAGAATACCCGTAATGTGGCCATTTTGAGATGCATAAAACATGGGGTATTTTTCGAGCGTCGTCGTTACGGATGCGAACCTATTCGGGCGCGGTCGTAAACATTCGGCGGTGGAAATTTCCACCGCTGAATGTTTTTGACGTCGCCCAAATGATTCCGACGTCCCGCGAATCTCATTCGGGGTAAACTACCTTAAAGGGGCATTATGTAGGCCTACTTCCCTAAGTATGACGTACTAAATGGGTCAAAAGTCTATAAAGAGCGTGCACGCATAAAATATACGCGTCGACGCATAAATTTTATGCGTCGACGCGTATATTTACGCGTCGACGCATAAAATTTAAGCGAGCAGTTGAAAAAATATGCGTCGACGCGTAAATTTTACGCGAGCAGTAGTAAAAAATGTGAAACCGAGGCTGGCCAATGGGAGAGGCGGTTACAAACCTTTCCCTTTATACCATAAAATTGATCGATGAAACGATGGATCTGATTGGTTAATAGATAAAATACGCGTCGACGCGTATACGAGGGTTGTTCGGAAATTATTGAGACAACGCTTATGGGACTTAAATTATAACAAGCAAGGGATTAAAAAATATACCAAAACAAAGACAATTTATATTTCTCTACATATGTAACTTTTTTCGAAATTTGCTATTACAATAAACAAACTTGAATCAATAAACCATTCCTATCTGGAAGGTACCGGAGCACCGCGACGTCATTCACATGACGTCAAAATAACTGACGTTCATAATAGCGCGTCCAGTCGACCGGCTGACCCTGGCTGTTTTCGGAATAGCCGATCCATTCACTACCTAGACACTTGATTGTTGTTTAGTTTCTGGATCGTAGAAATACAACCATGTTTCATTGCATGTGATTATACGGCCGAGAAAACTTTCACAACCTGTTCGCCACCACTTTAAGAAGATTTTCGATGCCGCAACTCGCCGGTGTCGTTCACTCTCTGATAGTAGGCTGGGTACCCAACGGGCACATACACGTTCCATGTTGAGATGTTCAGCCAGTATCTTATACGCTGTGGCTACACCAATGTCAAAGGTGCGAGCAATGTCCCGCACTGCTAAACGAGCGTCTTCGCCAAGTGTGTAAGCAACGTCAGACGTCAATTTTTCCGTGATGATCGTCGGCCGGCCCGCTCTTTTGTTAGTTGTATGGAATTGATGTCATTTCCAAAATCGTCTGTGCCATCTATACACCAGCGCTCGAGACACACCGCTACCACTCGTGGCATTTCCATCAATTTCTTTGTTACCACGAGAGTCTTTCCTAATTCCACGCAAAATTTTATGTAAAATCGCTGCTCCGCCTTTACGCCACAGTTAATTTTGATGTAGATATTGCGATGGTAGCGACTTCCGCAAAAATACGGCAACCTGTGTATTAACGACTGCAATGTTTTGAAATTTTAACTGAATCACGTCACAGATGGTCCTTACGCTCGACGTAAATTTGGTATGTTTATTCCCGCGTGTTCATTGTGAATTTAGTACTTTAAGTTGCACGATGTAAATAGAATTAGAAATAATTACGAGGTGATCCGGGTTGGGATACCATGCACATAAAATATGCGACTTTAACCAAAAGAATGCAATAAATTTATGTTTTGTATCTACCTACAATTTAAATAGATGTTGTTTCGAACATATCTGTTATATCAACTTGATCCGATATCTTTTGATAAAAATAAATGAAGTGTCTCAATAATTTCCGAACAACCCTCGTATTTATGCGAGCAGTTGAAAATTTACGCGTCGACGCATAAATTTTCAACTGCTCGCGTAAATTTTATGCGTCGACGCGTAAATATACGCGTCGACGCATAAAATATACGCGTCGACGCGTATATTTTAAGCGTGCACGCTCTAAATAGACTTTTGATCCATTTGGTACGCCATACCTAAGTTCGTCATTGTGACAATACGCGTTATCGTCGCACGTGATTAGGTTGTCGTCTGCACATTCATTTAAAAATAGAAAATTTAGACAAAGAAAATATCAATTTGTGACCCGTCACGCTTGCAGGAAACTTCTGGAAAGTGTGAAAAGTGTCGAACCTAGTCAGTCTGCGCATTTTGCCCAGACTGCCTAGGACCAAAACTTTTCACACCAAAGTTGACCTACTTTACTAATATTCTGGATGTAGATTGATTTTCTGTGTTACAAATATGTTCATTTTCTAAATGCGATGATATCTAGTTAACGCCTGCTAAGTCTGGTCTGTTTCTTAAAATTTGGTATTCTGAACATACCAAAGATCTGTATTGTGACAATACGCGTTACGTATCGTCGCACATGTTCAGCTTGTCGTCTGCGTACTCATTTATTTTCTGGAAATTTTAACAAAAATATTTGTTCGTGACCCGTTTCGCTTAAAGTGACATTTCACAATTATTTTTACACACATTTTACTTTTACTCTAACTGAAAGAGCATCTTTTCTTATGAAAATTATGAAAATTTCAAGTCAAAATATTGAATCTTTTACGAGAAATATAGACTCTATATATTTTTTGTGTTAAAATTTAACAAATTGGTGTGGACAACAGTTCAGATTTATATAGAATTGGTCATTTCTGCCTCAACCTTAAAGGCGTATTTTTCGCTTATAAATAACAACTTCAATAAACTGAAAGCATTTCTATGCATTAGAATAAACAATCTTTGCATCAAGACATACTTTTAAAAAATGAAATAAATGTGAAATGTCACTTTAAAGGGGCTACTAAGTCTACTTCCCAAAATTCTGCATTGTGACAATGCGCATTATCGTCGCAAGTGTAGTCGTCTGCACATTCATGTATATCTCCGAATTTGTACAAAATAATTGTTAATTTGTGGCCCGTCACGCTTAAAAAAATTATGATTTTGTGCAAAAGTGTTTCTCAGCTTATCTGAACAATGCACACATTTTGCCAGGGTGATATTAGTTGTCTTGGATTCAACTTGAAGACAGTTTCTGAATTCTTGTAAAGTTGTCCGTTTACAAATAGAATAATTATTATGAAATATGTAATTGCATCGCAATGTCGAAACTTTTTGGGTAAACTTATAGACTATAATGATGCACGTGATGTAGGATAAAGGACTTTTCCCGAAAAAAAAACCCTTAAAACAGTGTTTAGAATAAATCAAACCTTAGTTTGTGTTGAATTGCGAATAAAAGTCCATTAATGATAATTTAAATTGATCAAATTGTTGAATAAGTCTGCTGATAGCTGCGACAGATTAACACATCTCTGAAAAAAATATGGGGAGCCAAAAGTGGCTATCAGCTATTTTTACCAAATACGGCCTAAATCGTGAAGATAAATATGTAAAATTTTAAATGAACAATTTTCAGTGGTATATCTATCACCATTCCAAATTCCATTTACATACAGCAATTGTGTGGATTTAGAGACAAGTT
The DNA here is from genome assembly GCA_963680895.1 of Fragum sueziense. Lineage (NCBI taxonomy): Eukaryota > Metazoa > Mollusca > Bivalvia > Cardiida > Cardiidae > Fragum > Fragum sueziense. Next base: position 27,104,891 of record OY804603.1, read on the forward strand.
CAAATCTTTAAATGCGTTTTTCTCGAAACTATAGAAACTGCTGATAGCCACTTCTGGTTGTCAAGGGACGATTTGTTTTAAAAACTTGAAGAAGGAGGCAAAGGCATTCTAAATTATCCTAGCTAATTTCTTACCTTCGCACGTATAACCGTCTCCAGTCGTCCCAGGTTTACAAGCGCACGTGTAACCACCATCGGTGTTTGTGCACGTGGCTAGATGGCGAGGTGCACAGTTGTCCGTGTGGCGCTCACACTCATTAACATCTGGAAAATAGGGAGAAATCTGTCAAAATGGACAGAGAGAGGCGTACAGAGACAGACAGAGATAAGAATATTCATTCATTGTGTACGCGGCTGTACATGGTGAGGTGAACCGTTGTCCGTGTGGCGTTCACACTCATTTATATCTATAACACATCGTCGGTGTAAATGCAAAACCTCGTATGTCGATTTTAGCGATTTTCAAAGTAAAATCTTGCAAATCCAGTTAAAACAATTCTTGCAGTTTTTGAGATATTTTTACTGATCAATAATGAAACACATTATTTTTTAACAATATTTCCAAATTTCAAGCAAAACCTTTCAGTTTGGGAGAAGTTATTACACTTTTTTCCTCCCCCGTTAGAATCTTCCAAAATCGAGATAGGAGGTTTTGCATTAACAACGACGACATGGTAAAATTCCGTCAATAATAGACAGAGATACGTAGACAGACTAGGAGAGACAGACAGACGGATACATGTACGGATACAGACATTTTTAACAGGGGGCATATTTCTGGGGGAGGGCGGCATTAAAGCGAGAATACTCCCTTAACCCTTTCCCATACGAGGCCTGGTTTTGACTTCCCCAATAGAAAAGGCTTGGGAAACATTGAAACAAAAGCAGAAACCGCTGTTGACCATCAGTTTCTCCTTTTTTCTCAATATTTTCTGTGCCATATTATACACAAGTCCTATCTTTAATAACACCCATTTTGTCGTTTGTGACAGTTTTTGAAGTGGATCACCCTAAAATCTTGTCGTTTAACCCTTTCCCAAACAAGACCTGGTTTTGACGTACATCGAAGAAAAGGCTTGGGAAAACATTGAGGCAAAAGAAGAAAATGCTGATTATCAGCATTTTCTCCTTTTGCCTCAGTATTTTCTGGGCTATATTATACACAAATCTTATCTTAAATAACATCCAATTTGTCGTCTGCAGCAGCTTTCAAATTGGAATAGTCCAAGTTTTCGCCATTTGGGAAAGGGTTAAGAAAGGGTTAAACACTTTAGTAAGTTTTTCCCCACAAGTTCGATGGGGCCGTACTCTCGGACAACCGTGCTCTGGACCCCCTTATGGAACAGAGAAAGACGGACAGGTGGTGTTCGTGCGTAGAGGTTCACCCTTCGTCGCATTCATGATTTCATTCATCAATAAATCAATTAATCAATCAATAATTCAAACAATAAATCATCCAATCAATCAAGCAACCCATCCAGCTATGTATTATATACTCAGCAAAAGAGCTAACGCATCACTTTTTAAAATTGCATAACTTCTTTATTGTTGAAGATTTAGGTTTATAATTTGGCATATGTTTATCCCACACGATTCTGCACTCATCCATAAAACTTTGTTAAGTTTTCTCTCTTATGTGACTGCGTCATACGAAAAGGGGCCCAAAACAGTTTTTCGGCTCGTGTAACTTGTGATATTTTTCAATTATTTTTGTTTTAATTGATTTTGAAAGCTGATTTATTGTGAGATTGAAGTCTGAAAAAAATAATTCCTAATCTAACGTAACAAGGGCTGTTCGCGGACAACTTAGCTCGCATAGACGCACCTTTTTAAAAGAAAAGGTCAATTTTTCAAGGTCAAGGTCACAAGGTCAAATTTTATGGTCTCATATGAAAGGTCTTGGTAGGACCTGTCTATGTGTGAAATATCAAGACTACTTCTCATACAGTTCATAAGATATAGACCTATACGTTTCTGTCTATGTAACCGACGTTGCCGTCGACGCCAACAATGACACCAACGACATTAGTGTTGTAACATTACCTCTGCGGGAATATGTTATGCGCCCACAAAAGTGTTAAAGCCGTCGGTTTGTTTAAGGAAGGGTAACTTTTCTAAAAATAGACTCTTTCAGCCAATACAAAAGGTTTGAGAGTTTTGCGTGAATTTACTATTTTAATCAAATTTCAGACTTTATGAATTCAAGAATTAAGGGTACCCTTATTAAAAGTTCAATATTTCAGAACAGGCTGTAGCATTTACTATGAAATTTCATATGTTTCTTATAAATTGGTGGTAGTCGGCATGTGCAAATTTTGAATGTATTATGTACATTCGTTTAAAAAATATTAACAAAGATCTGAGTGATGCGTTAGCAGTTTTGCCGAGTATATGTACCCATCCATTCTATCATTCGTTCTAATCATCCATACGTTCACCAGGCCATATATTCATCATACAACATGAGGTCTTCCACGAAACGGAGACTGATTATCAAACATGATAGCAATTCGTGAAATAGTAAACAGAAAGTCGCGTCATGGTTGATAAGCAGCAGTCTTATAATGTGCATGCCCTGAAAGGCTTCCGGTAAGAAAATGGTTGGTATGAAACTTAGCATAAAATGGTCTTAATGGTTTAATCCGTTACCAAAAATGACGCCTTAATTTTGACGCCCTAAAAAACGAAGGCTTTGGAAAACATCGTGTAAATGAAAAAATACTTGTGACAAGCAATTTCGTCATTTATTACATTATTGTCTTCTCTAAAAGACCAAAATAGATCTATGTGAAATTTAATTTACTTGAAATTAATGTCTGAAACATCTTTGAATTTTGACAAGTCTAGAATCATTTTGCCATCTGGTTAAGGGTTAGAATTACCATTTTGACATCGAGTCCCTTCCCAGCCTTCTGTACAGTTGCAAGACAAGGTTCTGTAAACGCTGTCCAAAACACATTCGCTAAAGTCTCGACAAGTACCTGAAAGCAAATAGGGCAATGCGATTGTAACACGTGTTGTTCGTTTCTAAATTCTTGAAGGTGTTCCACCCGTCATAAGATAAAAATCGGACAGCATCCGTGGCGACGGAAATTGACGATGGTAATTATAGCATACTGAGTGACATCGTCAATTTTCAGTCGTCATCCGTAGCAACTCTCGTCAATTTCCGTTGCCACAGATGACTCCCGAAGTTGCAAGAAATGTTTGATAACTGATTATGAGTGAAATACTACTTTAAACAATACGTGAGCGACTGCATAATCTGATGAAAGGTTATTGGCGACCAAGTCAAATTCAAACAATTTTCAAATCCGATCTGTGTTAACAGAATTCATGAAGATATTATGCAATTCTTGTTGTTGTTGTTGTTGTTGTTGTTGTTGTTGTTGTGTCAATTGATTCAGTGTTTACTTACAGGTGTAGCAGTCGCCTCGACATTCATCTGGGTCAGTCTGATCTGTACAAACACCAGCGTCACCTGGGATGCAGAAAGCGTCGCTTCCGTATTCGGCGGTACATTGCTGCAAAAAAAGAGGGGAAAATATCAATTCTAACATGGCATGCACATAGTTAATGCGATTACTTACTGACGAAGTACTGTAAGCGTAGTTAAAGAATAAAAAAAGAAAATGTGACCTCCCGATGTAACTTTGACGTCGTGAAGTCATCAGCATCTCCGATTTCGTTTTTGTATCATTTTACATGGACCGAAGAGATGATAGATTATAGTCTATCCTTAAGAAGGATATTCATGTATACAGTGCATACATGTCTTTTTAAAATGTACACATTAAGGGGGAATGCTCCAGTTTCCTAAATTTTCCCCAATAATAGAATCTATTTATATTTTGTATGCTGAAATAACATGTTATTACCAATTGAAAAATGAAATAAAAATGGATGGTCAGCGATCTTGTTTGAATTTTATAGGCATTCGTATCACAAACCCCTACATCGAAAAATGCACAATTTCTTGCACCTGTCCAAGGTGACTAAAATGCTAATAAAATGCTGTATATTCATCGTTTAGTCCCGAAAACGGATTTAAAGTAACGTCTTACATTTAATAAGAACAGAAAACCCTAAACGTGTGCTATTATAAAAGCGTAAATGTATAAAACAGCATGCTCACGTGTTTGGTTAGATCGACGAAGCTGGTGTGTTTATGTCAAAATTTGCATATTTTTGGAAATATTTCGAGTTCTACATAATAGAATTTGATAAAACTCCCTCATTGTATTAAGCAACATGTCCTGGTAATAATTCAAAAAGAAACTGCACAGGTCAGCGCACTTATTAGTGATTTACAGCAATTTTTATCAGCTACGCATGAATAAAATGACGCAAAACAGTGGTAAGTACATAAACACTTGCGACTGTCTTGCTCTAAATAATTGATTTTCATCTTGAGGAAATCAGTTTCGCATAATAAATACACTTTTACCGTCGAAAACGGTAAATTGTAATGATGTGTTTTATTATTGAAAATATGGTAGCGAAACATATTGGTACGAAACTTTTAATTTACTACAGTAATGACCGAGTGTTCCGAAAAACTGGAGCATTCCCCCTTAAATGAAATTTTCATGATATGATCATTTTCAGACGAAACTTTATTTTGATTGGAATTGTCAGGGGCATCCTGATGATGACGACAACGACAATGACCGATGACAAAGACGTCGATGCTGCTGCTGCTGATGATGATGATGATGATTATGATGATGATTATGATGATGATTATTATGCTGATGATTATGATGATGATACTTACAGCCGTAGGATCAGTTTGGTCGTAGTCACAATAACAAAGCCAATTTCCTTTGGCATCGAATGTGTAGGCTTCCGGACCACCAACAAAGGTAGCAAGAACAACGCAGATCGCCTGAAAATTGACACAGTTTGCTTGGTTTTGATCAGAGCAACATATAAGTCGAGGGGGTAAAGGTCCTAACTTTGTTATATCAGTTCCAAACCTCTAAGAGACGGTTCCAATGAGTACCCACAATATAGCTTTTGGTGAATATTAAAGGATATTTTACATTTCGAAAACACACTAGCCCCTCCCCCTTTATGGAGCTCTGTTTGATTGTTGGTATCAAGATGTGGGCCACGTACAATTAACTCTTTCCAAACTCTTTCCAAAACAACACCTAGTTTTGTGGTACCTAATGAAATAGAATTGGGAAAATATTTCTAAAAGGCAAAAGAAGAAAATACCGATGACCAGCATTTTCTCTTTTTGCGTCATTTTTTTTTTCTTTTTTTTTTTTGCTATATTTTACATAGTCCATATGCCTATCTTTTTCCACAATTTTATTGACATAATCAAATGCTAGAACATACAATATGGTTTTTTTTCGTAAAATTGCGGGTGCCATTTGTATCAATTCATGTAGAACAAGTTCCCTTTTTGTCATCTTTTTTCAATGCTGTTCTCCATTAAATTATGATCAAGCTAATCTGCAATAATCCCATTTCCAGATTCCGTCACAATTGAAAGTGACAGCTTACGGTAGAAATTTTCTTTCAATTGAAACATTTTTCTGTAAGCAAGACTTTTGGGCTTATGAAAGGAGTTTAACTCTTTCCCAAACAAGACAAATCCTACATTCTCTCAGAATCTAAGAAAATACTTAAAAAAACTTAGTCAAAATCGGAAATCTAAGTCTATTTTTTGTCTTAGAAGTTAAGTGCATATGGCCCCTGGTTTTAACGTCTCAAAGAAAATGTTCTTCTGAAAATATTGAGACAAAACGAGAAAATACTGATGGTCAGTATTTTCTCCTTTTGTCTCAATATTTTCTGTACCATATTGATCACAAAGAGTATACACATGTTCTTAAATTTTGTCCTCTGTGCACAGCAGCCTTCAATTTGGACTCAAACTAAATTGTTCCCGTTTGGAAAAGGATATAAAAACCATTATGTCAGTATTGACAGCTATTTTACCTATCGCGATAATTCTTACTTCATCTGCAGCTTTGTCATAAAGAGAAAAGAATAGAATATAAAACAGAACTTACAATAAGTACTTTTATTTCGGTTTCAACTTTTAGACGAGACGAGACGAGACGACTGGCGTATGAAAGGAATTTGAGCCTAGCAGCAGGCTCGGCAGCTTTTATCCCATTACCACACATTGACTCTTTTTTACTTCCCAAAAGGAAAGGACTTCGGAAAACATTGTGGAAAATGAAGAAATTGCTTGTGACAAGCAATTTCTTCATTTCCCACAATGTTTTCTACCAAAAAAGACTAATTATTTTTAAATTTCCTTAAATTGAAAGTGTCGTCTGCAGCATCTTTGAATTTGCGCCAGTCATTGAATTTGTCGTTTGGTAATGGGTTATATAACTACGGGCATATCGCATAAATTCTTTTATATAACTACGGGCATATCGCATAAATTCTTTTATATAACTACGGGTATATCGCATAAATTCTATGCGTTTTCTGTTACTTAGATATAAGGAAACTACACACTCGTTCTCTCGACATCGGATAAGTCGAAATTCCGCATAAGTCGAAGTGGAAGTCATGTACCTTCCTCAACATTATGGATATCAAAAAATGAAATCCGAAACAAATGCAGCCATTGAAACTTAGTAGGAAAAGGATAGAAATTGCCCGTTTCGAGCGATTTCCTTCCTTTTCTTACTATATTTCAATCATGGACACATATTGCCCATCAAATATGGTAAAATATCGTTTTCATCAAACATAGTCAAAATCGGATTAGTCGAACTCCGGATATGTCAAGGTATTTTGATGGCCCCTCTAACTTCGACACAACGAGTGTCAACTGTTGTATATTCTACATGTAATTACAAATTTATTTAAAAAAAACTTACGATGAGTATTTTTCCTTCCATTGCAACTTCTTGTGGACAAGACTGCTGGGCGAAGGAAAGGAGTTTGAACCGTGCGGTCGCCTCGCCAGCTTATATACGACATTTGTGGCGACATCTTGCTCGAACCTGGTGCCTCGATTCATCCCGGGTCAGTGAGCATAATGCCCGAAACCGTGTAATCCTATTAATTCTTCTTAATACCCATGTAATATAAGTCTTATTAAGGATGCTGGATTATGTCGCTGTTTTACTCCAACAACATCGTAACTGCAACTTAAATTAAGCTGCAGTTACGAGATTTATGAAGGAAAGTCACGATATTAACTTGACATCAAAGGAATAGTTCAGGGAATGGATCTTAAGGTTTACGAACTGAGAATGAAATGCAGAGCCAGAGGTGAAATTTGAAAAGTGTCAGTAATTCCTAAACTGTGTTACATTTCCATTCCTAATGCAAACATAAGCATTTTGTATGGTTTAGAATTTTGAATTAATGCATACTTATGGAAATATTTGACAAAAATGTTCGAAATTACCTCCCTTGCATATGAATATAGAGTAAAACAATATTTGTACATTATTTTCTTCTTGAATCATAATCCTGAAATCCGACATGGTGAATCAACTTATTTGAAGTGTATTTACAAGTGTGTGTAATTTGATGCATTTCGTATGGCTAGAAAGTGGTGATTTCATTCTCAGTTCGTAAATCTTAATACAATATCCATGGTGGATAATTACGTGATACAATATTTTCAGAAAATTTTCAAATATTTTGTAAATACTAGACCGATTTGAATTTGGTTTGAAGCAGAGAATGTGGACAGACGTCACGCTTAGATGGACGTGGTTGATTTTTTTAAAAAAATCAACTGATAAAAAAGTTATTGAAGATAACCCAAAATTTTGGTTTATCTTCAATAACCTTTTTTATCAGTTATTTTTTTTAAAAATCATTCAACCACGTCCATCTAATACGTGACGTCTGTCCACATTCTCTGCTTCAAACCGAATTCAAAATGGTCAAGTATTAAGAAAGATATGAAAGATTATCGGAAATTCTGAGTCACGTGATTATACACTGTGATATATCCCTCCCAAGCAATTACCGTTTTAACGTCAGTACAAGAAATGTTTTTGAAAGAAGAAAATACCGACTCCTATGGAGTTTCCTTGTCCCAAAATATATTATTTGCGGAACACGTATTTCCACATACGGGTCCATCCTTTTCTTTCAAGTCCAATATACATATACTCAGTTCCAAAAGAAAAAGTGCACTTTTAAATTTTGAATATCTCGAAAAGTATACAGTCTACCGCAAGGAAATTTTGTATGACACATCTCAAGACTATTGACAAACGATACATTGATGAAGAAAATACATAGCACGTTCGACTTTTCGGCTTGATTGCGATTTTGCATTTTTAGTGTTTTACGTATGCCTCAGGTGCTGGATGAGTTATCGATCAGAAATTACACTCTCTTTCCACAGAAGAAGTTGTAAGGAGTGCAAATCTCAACACCATCAACACCATAATGATCTGACTATGTGTATGCAATATGAGCAATTCTATCGACATCTGTTTTGATGCCAATTTTCTTTAAGGTCTAATCTGAAGTATAATATCATCTTTACTCCCAAAATTGCCATTAACTTGGTGAAAAATAAGGTAAATGTAAAACGCAAAAGTGCACACTTTCTTTTGGAACTGAGTATAGATCTGTGCTTTGAACAAAGTGTTAGAATACATTCAGTGCTTTACTGCAATGCAAAGCTTGAATATTTGGTTTTACGGGTGGATTTAACCATGGGCGGATCTAGGGGGGGGGGGGGGGTCCGGACCCCCCGGCATTGGCCGAAAATTAATTTTTGACTATATAATTTAGTGTAACGTTACATGTTTATTACATTTTAAGCCTTAATCTGAGCTTGGACCCCCCCCCCCTTGAAAAAAATCTTGGACTTCGACCCCCTGGAAAAAATCCTGGATCCGCCCGTGTTAACGTATTGGTTAACGTGTTTAAAATGTATTCGCTCTTTGCTTAAACGAACGAGATAAATAATCTTAAAATCGGTCGACGCCTTGCACTGGTTAAACGATTTTGCATGATTCCGCTTGGATTTCCTTGTAAGTTTACGCTTCATATGTACATAATCGGTCAATGGTCACTTTCAAGCCTTTCCTTTTCCCCCGAGAACGATGACCTTTGCATAGTTTTGCAGGACTTTGTCACTTCAGACTAATCTAGATTTTCTAATAAATAATGTGAAACAATGGTGGACAAGAATGAAAATATTATCAAACTTTTATACAATGCAAATTCTTTGTGTCGAAATCAGAGGGCGGTCAAAATAGCTCTAAATATCCGGAAATTGACTATCCGATTTTGTTTAATGTCATTTGATCATTTTTTGTTACTCATTTAGTTCTTTTATAATTGAAATAGGCCTACATGTATAGTAGGAAATAGAGACGAATTGCTCGAATCAAGCAATTTCTATCACTTTTCTACTGTAATTAAATGGTTAAATTAATTTCAAAATAACTTCGATTGAATATTATCCTATATCCATTGATGAAGACGGGACCAGATTTTCTTTTCGACTGTATCAGATATTCGACTTATCCGATGCGGACATAACAAGTGACAACTTAACGTAATTCGAAACAGTATATCGAATTAGATCTGTCTTATTTAATCTGGTTCCACGCTGCTGTCTCAAAACTGAATTTTAATGATTTTCTTGTTGTTGTTGATGACGATGATGTTGTTGGTGGCGGGTTAATGTCTCATATTATCCTGTCACAACCAACAAGAATCTAGGTAAGTCAAATTTGAAATGTGCCACTGACAAAAATGGTGTTGTTAAAATGGAAAATGTGTTTGAATATAATTATACTATGATCGCGTCGGCGCGTAATCACGTGGCAAAACATGCTCGCATTTTTTTAATGATTGTGTTATAGGGTGACCGATTTGCGCAAGCGGAAGCAGAGAAGGAAGAATGACACACGGAAATTTCTGGGTGTGGCAAATAATGCATTGTCAAAGCTTAGAACATTCAGTTCGCCGTTTGATAATTTTTTCTCTAAAATATTTTACCATCTCCTAAACAATGCCTTGCTTTGGCATGTCTATAAGAGATTGTTCCTATTCATTGAGGGAAAAGAAAAAAATGCTTATCAGCAGCATGTTTTCATTCGGACCGTGAAGCGCTTTATACTAGATCATGATTATGTAAATCATTACTGATTATACCAATCCACGTACATAATTAAGCAAGCAAAGACTTTAAACCGATTTCATGACAAGACATATAAGCCTAAAGTACGCGTAATCTTCCATGTAGGTATCATGCAAGCTTAAAGTACGCATAATTAACCCAATCCCACACAGTGACGCTTTTTAACGCATTTGAAGAAAAATGTTAGGGAAAACATAGTGGAAAACAAAGAAATTGCCAATTTCTTTAGTTTTCATGATGTTTTCTAATGCAAAATGGTAAGATTTTTAAAATTTCATCAACATGAAATTGTCGTCTGCAACCTCTTTCAAATTGGAAAATCCAAAATTTTGCCATCTGGTAAGGGGTAATTCATGTAAATAACATACACCGATATTCATGGTATTAGAAGGACCAATAACATATGTTCAACATGATCTACTTGTTACTGATTATGCTTACTCATAACAATTTCACAAACAACAAAAGAGAAGTCTTGTCTAATTTGAAAAAAGTTACTGACTCCATAGATATTAATTTGAAGGGTAAAAATAAGTAAGCCTAGAAAATACTGATAAAAAAACCCATTAAACTTTTTAACAACTTTAACTTTACCAGATACAGTCGACTCTCCGCCATTTGATATCAGATTAATTCTTTCCAAAACAAGACCTTGTTTTGACGTCCATAGTAGAAAAGGCTTGGAAAATCATTGAAAGAAAAGAAGAAATTGTTGATTATAAGCAATAGGTGGGCCTTAAAGCAATTTCCTTTTTCTGTCAATTATGTTCTGTGCTTAAATATGTAAAATAAATAAATTGTTCTTGACAGTCATACTACCGTAGCCTATGCAGCTGCTCTTGAATTGGACCATAATTAAAAATATTGTTTGGGAAAAGGTGAAAGCAATAACAAGCACTAATCCTGGAGTCAGGTGTAGGTAATTGTTTACGCTTCGACTAGTAAAAGTTCCTATCGAAATGGGGCAACCGTACGTCCTGTCCTTGGAAGGTGCACGGAATTTGGTTTGACGAAATTAAGAATTACAACCCATCATAAGCACGGTGGGTAACCCATGTGACTTTTGGGAAGCGTTCACACCACGTCATTGTGCTCCGAATCCAGTGGTTTCCTCAAACATTCAAACGAAAGTGTTTTTCGGTGCAAAACGAAAGTGGGAAGCGTTCACGTGCACCGAAAAAAAAACTTTCGCTTGAATGTTTGAGGAAACCACTGGATTCGGAGCACAATGACGTACAACCGCGAATGACTAAGAAAATCAAAACGGGAACAATTAACAACATTATGGTGTCCGAAATGGGTCAGAAGTCTTTCTATCGTACACTTATGAATAATATGCACGCACGTGTTTATTCTACGCGTGCGCGCGTATGCAGCATGCACACGCGTAAGACGGTATAGGCCTACTTTAAATGCACATACGACGTAAACAACGGCCTAAGATTTACGAGTGCACGCAAGCTAGAAATAGACTTTTGACCGATTCGGTTCGTTATCTAGATGATTGGTACATTAAAGAGATACTGATGACTCTTATGTCAAAATGGTTGTTGTCATTGTGGTGTAACTATTATGCTTTTCTTGGTATTTTTTAATAAACCGATACTGATTATCGTCGGTGTTAATGCAAAATCTCGTATCTCATTTTTAATACATGTACTTTAAAAGAGAAACAAGAGCCGTCATAGACGGATTATGCTCCCCGAATAAGTTTTTGTCACAAAATAAAAACTATCATACATTAAGCCCCCTTTTCCCATGACGGAGTTTTTGTACACACATCATTTATAGAATTATGGTCTAGAACATCTCACAAAATACAAAATTTCATTAAATTCTGCCCATTAGATGAAGAGAAATCAGAGAAAAACTAATTTTTACATTAAGGCCCCTTTTTCCATGACGCAGCCTCAAATTGAGAAACGGAGAAAAAGATCCCTGGGGATTATCACAGGGAGTCCACATGTGAAGTTTCATTGAATTTGGCCCAAGGGTTGCTGAGATCTGGCTTTGGACGGACACATGGACGAACGGACAGCATGGCGACTATATGCTCCCCCGAAATTTTTTCGGGGAGCATAAAAATGTCATAGATCTACTTTTTTCTGAAATTGAAAGGTTTTACCTGAAATTCTGACATATTGTTCACATATAGTGCGTCATTGAAACTGAAAGGCCTATGTTAAAATATCCGAAATCTGGTGATTTCTTTATTTTCCACAATGTTTTCTAACCCAAAATGAAAGCATTTTTTTTTAAATTCACAGTCCAAAATCTTGCCATCTAGTTACTAGTATGGGTTATAAGACCGACTACACATAAAGCACAATTAACCCTTGCCCAAACAAGACCTGAGGCACGTTCTTTAGAGCGATATTTCTTAAGATATCTTGAGATTTCTTAAGATGTTTTAGGATAAAGCGTTCTTCTGGGCAAGATTTTAAGACGATCACTGGGAGCCGCCATTGCTCTATACTTATTTCGGAACCCCTCGGTAAATTCTGTAGAAATTCTATGGGAGAGAACTGACCGAGTTGTTCCGAATGCTCTAGGATTCATAAACCGCGGATTTCCGAATGTTCCATACTTCATACAAATGACGTAATAATGACGTCATTTATATGAAGTATGTAACATTCGGAACATCTCGCTTATAATCTCGGTCTCAAAGACGCTGTATCAAAAACATCTTAAGAAATCTTAAAAAATCTTGCTCTAAAGAACGCGCACCTGGTTTTGACGTTCTTAGAGAATAGGCTTGGGAAATCATTGAGGCAAAAGAAGAAACTGCTGAAAACAAGTATCTGGTGTTGTATGCAACACATAAAGTCCCCTACCGGCTTCACATTGACTCAATATGGTAATCAATAATAGATTAAGATGAACAAGTCATCAAAATAATTGTCAAACATATGAAATGTTATGCCAAACTGGAGGTGATTAATACTGCTGCATCACCACCCTGACTAACATGGCTTATAATTTTTTTTACATTTTAAAACAGGTTTCATCAAGTTAGCTTGCTTAGTTATTAAGTTATTGCAGGATCCATTTTTTGCCATATTTTCACTATTTCCGTTACCATAGCAACCGCACTTTTCGTCAAAGAACAAAGATAAAATGATGTGCATAATCTACACATTGCCATCTAGTCATATACCAAGTCTCATCAAATTAGCTTGCTTACTTATTAACTTATCGCAGGATCCAATATTTTTTGCCATATTTTCACTATTTCCGTAACCATAGCAACAACAATTTTAGTCTAAAAACAAAAATAAAATGATGTGCATAATCTACACATTGCCATATAGTAATATACCAAGTCTCATCAAAGTAGCTTGCTTAGTTATTATCTTATCGCAGGATCCCATTTTTGGCCATATTTTCACTATTTCTGTAACCATAGCAACCTCAATTTAAGTCGAAAAACAAAAATAAAATGATGTGCATAATCTACACATTGCCAACTAGTCATATACCAACTTTCATCAAAAACGCTTGCTTAGTTATTAAGTTATCGCGGGATCCAGATTTGAGCGGACAGACGGACGGACGGACGACAGATGGACGGACGGAGGGCTAACCTATAGTCCCCTCCGGTGTGAACACCGGTAGGGGACAAATCAGCAGTTTCTCCTTGTGCCTCAATATTTTCTAGACAATGACATTCACATTTCCAATCTTTATCAACATCCAATTTGTCGTCTGCATTAGCTTTTGAATAGGGAACGATTTTATCCAGTAAATTGTGACGTAATTTCGGACAAACAGTAGTATTTCGTATGTGCTGTTATAAAATCTCGTAACTACGGCTTAAATTAAGCCGTAGTTACGAGATTTTATAACAACACTTACGGTTTATCAAAACAACACTCTAAACCCATTCTATTTCTAGCACAAAAGTCATTGCAAATGAACCACCCCAAAATCGTGTCGTTTGAGAAAGGGTGAATAAACAATGACAGAGGTGTCCCAGTAGATGTTAGCTTTCTTGAAGCAGCACGGGTAACAATCTTCTGCGTCACAGCATTTTTTACAATTATGTTTTTCAAATAGTGACTGTGCTAATCGAGGTCATACTCTTGATATGGTATTGAAATTGGTTAAGGGAAAACAAATGTAACAATAACATACATGTACGACTTTTTCATTTGCGCTATTCCATTTTTGTTCCACATTGCAAAAAGCCAGAAGATATATTCCCTGGCAGTTCCAAGACATTTTTCTGATAGAAATCGAGAATATGCGGACATAAATATATGGAACTGCATCCCTTTTTTCTATTCAAACTTCTCTTATGATTCCGTCATATGCCTATATTTTCCTTGATAGTTCACAACACACATAATTCCCCAACAATTCGCAGACGCGTGGAAATCCTGTCATTACGGTAGTAGGACTTGTTACGTATCCAATCCTTTTCGGGCAACATCGTCAACATTCGGCAGTAGAACGTTCCAAGGCAGAATGTTTACGACAACGCCCGAATAATTCAGACGTCATGCGAATTTCGTGTTTGTTTGTTTATTGGGGTTAGCCGTTTTCAACTGCTATGTCATATCACGGCGGCTGGAGCACCTAACCATGAATTCCTGTTTTTTCTCATTCCAGTACTACCACAACACCCTAACCGAGCCTCCAGCTGCTCGCCCACATAGGTTCACAATATCAAACCATTGATGGGTGACATTTTGTCAGAGAGGGTATTTGCCGCGGTCGCGTATAAAATCCGGGACCTCTCCAGTGAGAGGCAGATGCGCTACCAGATGCGCTACCAACTGCGCTATGGCCGCATGACCCGGGAATCTCATAAGGGGTGGACTATCTAAAGCAAACAACTTCTTAATAAGAAACAAAATGTCCTTTTGACAGAAAATTGAATTTTATTCATTATTTATGAGTAAATTCTTTTAAAAGACTACATACACTGTCAGATAGAAACATCACTATCATTGTCTGAATGTTCTCGTTCAAACAGAATAACAAGTTCACAATGGTTTGTGTGTGGAAACAAGTCTACTGGTACAGCTTTGACTGGTAAAAAACGAGAACCCTTCAGACGCTTGGACGTGGGACGCACCAAACTGGAAACAAAGTTAAGAAACAAAGTACGAGTATTATTAACCCTGTCAAAATATGCTACATATTCTACAAAAAAAAACCTTTCTAGATTGCGGCTAAAATCAGCAGGCACACATTCTTTAGACACAGAGTATTTGTACATAGCCTAGTTAATCCATTACCAGACGGATTAGACTGTTCCAATTTGAAAGTGTTCCAGATGTTAAATTCAAGTTGATGAAATTTAAAAATCTTTTCATATTGGGTTGATAAACATTTTGGAAAAAAAAGGTTGTTACAAGTAATTTCTTCAAATTCCACAATGTTTTCCCAAGCGTTTTTCCTGAAGTGCCTCAAAAAGCTCCATTGTGTGGGAAATGGGTTAACAGTTATTGTGAAATAATGTACTTATTCTCTTAGATTATTAACAGCCCCATTTACATTGCACAATAAGAAAACTTGTCCTTTAACCCTTTCCCAAACTGCAAAATTTGAAACTAGTCCAATTTGGAAGCTGTTTCAGGCCAAAATATGTTGATAAAGATATGATTTGAATACAACAAAGCAAAGAAAATATTGAGGCAAAAGGAGAAAATGCTGGTTATCAGCATTTTCTTCTTTTGCCTCAATGTTTTCCCTAGTCTTTTCTACTAGGGATCCTTGTTAGCAGCCCCAATGTTCAAAACCAACACACCCTGAGAGCATAGCCTCAGCCTAAAGTTAATGTCAAATAATGTACTTACTCTATTAGATTATTTAGCGCCCCATTTACATTGCATGATACATAAACCAGCCTGTTAATACTACGGCAGTTTCTTATTGCAACCACCACACTAGAATCTGAAAAGAAAGGAAATATGCACACTAAAAAAGAACCGTAAAAGAGCAGACTACTACCGCTACCAGTCGTCTGTCACTTATTGAAATTTGATTAACTTCCCTTCCAAAAAGAGGAGTCGCGCCTAGTAGATATAGGTCAGGCAGACAGGGTGGTTGTTATATATGCCCCCCCCCCCCCCCCCCCACACACACACTTTCTTTAGGGGTGCTATGATAACTGATAACCCTTTCCCAAACAAGAATTGCTTTTGAGGTCCCTATTGGAAAAGGCTTTGGAAAACATTGATGCAAAAGAAAGAAACCAGCATTTTCTCCTTATGTCTCTATATTTTCTTGCCTTGTCATACACAAATCCCCTTTTTATCAACATCCATATTGTAATCTACAAGAGCTTTCAAATTGGACCATCCTAACATTTTTTGTTTGGAAAATGGTTAATGAGTGATTATTGATATTAATGAAATTGCATCACTTCCTCTAAAAGGTAGCACTGAAAATGTCAATCAGATGAGTGGTACATTGACACACACACTCCCCATAAATGCCAAAGTCTTGACTGTTCCCACTCCGAAATAGACCGTATTGGAAAGCTTTTATGGAATATCCATGAATTAAAGAATAAATCATAAGTGCAAAATTAAGAGTCTACATTACTTGCTCACACTCAAAATATCAAAGCTTTTTTCCAAATGTTAAATGTGCTGACTAATGCTATGTCTTTTAACCTATTACCAGACGACAAAATTTTGGACTATACCAATTTAACAGCTGCTGCAGACAACAAATCAAATGATGAGTGATAAAATGTATGTATGATATATCATATAGCATGGAAAATATTGAGGCAAAAGGAGAAAATGCTAATTATGGGCATTTTCTTCTTTTGCCTCAATATTTTCCCAAGCCGATTCTGTTGGGGACGTCAAAACCAGGGGCCCGTATTACTAACGATTGTACGTTTGATTTTTGCATAATTACTTGTAACAACAGCCCTGATTGGCTCAGTCGGATTTCTCGTGCAATCAGATGTCGTGTTACACAGTTCACACAAAAACTTGATCGTAAGATGTTTAGTAATACGGGGCCCAGGTCTTGTTTGGGTACGATTAACTGAGTCTCATCAAGTTTTACTTGTCATTTATCATGGTTATAATCTTTTCTTGTACACATGTGATGTTCCAACCCGATTAAATCTTATCTTTAAGTATGTAATTCAATTATTAAAATATCTGCAATCAGGTTTATGTGAATCTAACTTACGGAGTCCACTTCTAGGTGGGTCTACAATAGCTATTACATCAGTTGAAAGCCTAATTGATCGCGTAATATCCTTCATTACATCTTCAGCTTTGGCACAATGGTATGTCACATTCTTGACACCTACAAAGACATGAAAATAATTTTGCACTGAATTCAAAAACATTAAAAACAAGCGCTATCAGAGGACAACAAAGCGCAACTATCGAATGATGGATGATGAAAAATAAAATTGTGAAAGTGTAAAAAATCCTACTAAACTAAATGTAGAGTAATGAATGACTTTTGTAAAATGTAAGAGAAGATATTGGTAGAGCCAGGGTTCAAGCTCACGACCCCTGAATTGACTGACTCTGGTGATACCGACTGAGCTATCAAGGCACGGCTACATAAAGTACATGAATAATATTCTATAGAGGTACATGTTTGTACCCCATGAAACAAATTTGTAAAGTAAAATGTGCTTGATAGTCTAAAAGTCTTTGGATTTAGTAAAATATAACATTCTATCCTACCATTTCTTTCAGCATTGATCTTGGCATCTTGTATGGCTTCTGAACACATCTCTATACCAACTACTTTGTCAACAGTCTGCAAAAATATCACTACATGTATAGCCAGTCAGCAAGGATCTAATGTTCTCCACTATTTTTTCTGGCTACTATCAGTGCCCTTCATAAATTGATCATTTTGTGGTTTGAAATTTACAGTATTTTTACTGTTGATAAGGTTTTGTAATATATTGTTATAATGACAGAAAGATTCATAATTTGTTGACTGGAATTAAGATTTTTAGTCATCAATTCTTACAACTCTAGAAAAGAATACAGATTGTTTTCAAAAGAAACATCGTAACTGCAAATTGTTTTAAGCTGCATTTACAAGATTTTTGTTGAAAAGTGACAAAATAAAAGAAGAACAAGAGATGTTTGTAAAACATATATGCCCCCTCAAGGGCCTACATTTGATGTAGGTCAAAGTCCAAGGTCAAGTTAACAAGGTCCAAGGTCAGGGTCAAATATGAAAGGTCTTGGTAGGAGGTGTCTATGTGTGAAATATCAAATCTGTATATGTAATAGTAAAATGAAACATAGGCCAGGTTAAAGTTTTTAAAAGTAGGTTAAATGCCAAGGTTAAGGTCATGGTCAAATGTGAAAGGTCTTGGTTGGAGGTGTCCATGTGTGAAATATCAAGGCTGTAGGTGTGAAAGGACATGATATATATGCCTGGTTTCAGTCTTTTTAAAAGTAGGTCAAACTCCAAGATCAAGATTGCAATATTCAAGGTCATGGTCAAATGTGAAAGGTCTTGGTACATGTAGGAGGTGTCTATGTGTGAAATATCAAGGCTGTAGGTGTAATAAGACATAAGATAAAGGCTAGGTTAAAGATTTCTAAAAGTATGTAAAAATCAAAGGTCAATGTCACACAGGCCAAGGTCATGGTCAAATGTGCAAGGTCTTGGTAGGAGGTGTCCATGTGTAAAGTATTGAGACTGTATAGGTAACAAGACATGAGATATAGGCCTAGTTTAAGTTTTTTAAAAGTAGGTCAAACTCCAAGGTCAATGTCCAAGGTCATGGTCAAAAGTGAAATATCTTGGTTGGAAGTGACCATGTGTGAAATATCAAGGCTGTATATGTAAAATGACATGAAATATAGGCCAGGTTAATGTATCATTAAAGTAGGTCAAACACCAAGGTCACAAGGTCCAAGGTCATGGTCAAATGTGAAAGGTCTTGGTCGTAGGTGTCCATGTGTCAAATATCAAGGCTATATGAGTAAAAGGACATGATCTATCGGCTAGGTTAAAGTTTTTTTTAAAAGTAGGTCAAGGTCCAAGGTCAAGGTCACAAGGTCCGAGGTCATGGTCAAATGTGAAAGGTCTTGGTAGGATGTGTCCATGTGTGAAATATCAAGGCTGTATGTGTAATAGCACATGAGATATAGGCCCAGTTTATTTTTTTTTAAAAGTAGGTCAAACTTCAAGGTCAAGGCCACATGGTCCAAGGTCATAGTCGTATGTGATAGGTCTTGGTCAGAGGTTTCCATGTGTCAAATATCAAGGCTGTAAAAGGACATGATATATCGGCCAGGTTAAAGTTTTTTTAAAAGTAGGTCAAACTCCAAGGTCAAGGTCACAAAGTCCAAGGTCATGGTCAATTGTGAAAGGTCTTGGTAAGATGTGTCCATTTGTGAAATATCAAGGCTGTATTTGTAAAAGGTCATGAGATATAGGCCCAGTTTATTTTTTTTTTCAAAGTAGGTCAAACTCCGAGGTCAAGGTCACAATGTCCAAGGTCATGGTTAAATGTGAACGATGTTGATAGGAGGTATCTATGTGTGAGATATCAAGGCTGTATGTGTAAAAGGACATGAGATATAGGCAAGATTAAGAATTAAGTGTAAAATCAACAAAGGGCAATAACTCCAAGAAATTGATTGGCAGAGTTACGGTTCTTGTGCACTGCACCTCTCCATAATGAAATCTATTCACCTGTAAAGTTTCATGATTCTACCTTACATATTTTTTGAGTTGTGCTCCGGACAAGAATCAAGTTATAAAATCAACAAAGGGAAATAACTCCAAAAACATGATCGGCAGAGTTACGGTTCTTGTGCACTGCACCTCTCCATAATGAGATCTATTCACCTGTAAAGTTTCATGATTCTACCTAACATAGTTTTTGAGTTATGCTCCGGACAAGAATCGAGTTTGAAAATCAACAAAGGGCAATAACTCATAAAATTTGATCAGCAGAGTTACGGTTCTTGTGCACTGCACCTCTCCATAATGAGATCTATCCACCTGTAAAGTTTCATGATTGTACCTTACATACTTTTTGAGTTATGCTCCGGACAAGAATCAAGTTATAAAATCAACAAAGGGCAATAACTCATAAAATTTGATCAGCAGAGTTACAGTTCTTATGCACTGCACCTCTCCATAATGAGATCTATCCACCTATGAAGTTTGATGATTCTACCTTTAATACTTTTCGAGTTATGCTCCGGACAAGGTTTGGTCTACGGACAGACCGACCAACCTACGGACCGACCGACCGACCTTCCGACCGACACTTGCAAAACAATATACCCCCATTTTCTTCGAAAGGGGGCATAATTAGTACTTCCAACAAATAAGGGATCCAAGGTAGTAATACCTACCTTAGCTACCGTTAACCCAATGGTTCCTGTCCCACAACACACATCTAGAACTGTTGATGCTGGTGTTATTCCACACCAGTCTGCTACCTGCTTGTATAACACCTCTGCTGCACCAGTGTTTACTGAAAATTTGGTACAAAGACAAATCTAGATTAGAACAGCCAATAATACCTTGGCTATGGTTACACCAATAGTGCCTGTGCCACAACACACATTTAGAACAGTTGATGAGGGTGTTATTCCACACCAGTCTGCTACCTGCTTGTATAATACCTCTGCTGCACCAGTGTTTACTGAAAACAAATAGCAGGATGACAGAACTGATAACTAAGCTACAGTTTACCCAATAGTACCAGTCCCACAACACACATCTAGAACAGTTGATGAGGGTGTTATTCCACACCAGTCTGCTACCTGCTTGTATAATACCTCTGCTGCACCAGTGTTTACTGAAAACAAATAGCAGGATGACAGAACTGATAACTAAGCTACAGTTTACCCAATAGTACCAGTCCCACAACACACATCTAGAACAGTTGATGCTGGTGTTATTCCACACCAGTCTGCTACCTGCTTGTATAATACCTCTGCTGCACCAGTGTTTACTGAAATTTATTTCAAAGTTAGGGATTATTTCAAAATAACAAAACATCAAGTATCAGCTACGAAATGCAGATAATTTTAAAGTTACACCACAAATACACAACATAGTGCATGGTATGCCATAACACAACTTAGATTTTCACAGCCAAACATGACAATAGAAATTCACAAGTTTTTGGGGTTTTTTTCAAAATCAAGATATACCACATCAATTAACGTTGTCTCGGATAAAAGCAATGATGCATTTAGCATCTAAAGCTTGACTGATAATATTAAAACATAAAAATCTCTGATTTGAATAGAAATATCTCCTTTGTAATTATTTCCCCAGATGATTCTTGTTCAATAGAACATAATCACTTCAAATTCTGAATTGAAGAATCCCACGAAAGAAATGTTTTCAACTTCACATATCATCTAAAGCCCAATATACAATTCTAGACCAAACCAAAGGAACAATTCTACTTTCAATTAATATTGTGCCGAGAATTTTTTCCTACCTTGAAAAAATGCATTTGGTGAAATTCTGAACTCCATTTCTAGCAGCTGTTCTGTTATACACTGAAATTCCACAAGTAAATTTTAGGATATTCCAATTGAAACATAGTACAGATGGCAATTCAAAGTTGATGATATTTTGCATTTTTTTGGTCTTGGTCTTTGGGTAGAAAACATTGTGGGACATGAAGACATTGCTTGACACAAGCAATTTCCTCATTTTTTACAATGATGCACAATCCATCATCTCGTAGGGCATCAAAAAGTGTCAATATGTAGGAATTGGATAGATAAATTTTCAATGCAAGTAAAGTTATCCTCTAGAACATTTTAAACTGAATATGACTTGATTGCATGTTGCAGAAATACAGTCCTGCAGAAATAAAGTGCTATACGATATCATGACTAAAAGGCATTCATACGAGGGCTGATCCAAAAGTAATGTCACAAACGTTTATTTCAGTAATTTCATGAACGCATCGCCATGCAATTTCACATACCAAAAGATTAACATTCGTTTAATACATACACAAAATTTCATAAAGTTTGGTGTAAAATTACAAAAATAATCCACATTTTTACATAGCGCATTGGTGTATAGCACCGCACAACACACAACGTCATTGACGTCAAAGTCTACTCCTTCTCAAAATATTGCCCTCCGTGTTTAATGAAACGTTCGTGGCGTTAGACCCACTTCATAAATACATTTACAAACAACTCGTTCAGCAATTCCTGGAATGGATTCCTTGAATCAATTTGTTCTTAGTTGGTTAAAGTCGACATGATGAATTCCTCTAAGGTTCAATTTAAGATGCGGAAAAAGCGCAGTCACATGGACGTTGACGTCATTCCGCTGCTCCACATGTCTTCTGGCTCCTTTTTCATCTTCAAACGACTCATCCTCACTCCCAAAAACACTTGCATCAACGGTAGACGAGACTCCTATTAACAATCCGCTCTATTAGGTTGAATTTATTGTTTCTGATGCTTAAATCGGCTATTTTTCTAGCCTTTAGCGAAAGTTCAGAATTGCACGTTGTGGGCCTTTGTCCGAGTTTGCCATTGTCCCGAATGTGAGTGATAAATTCAATGAGACTTAATTGTTTTTTCAACGCACCGATTTTATTTAAAACTTCTAAAGTGGCTTAATGATACAATGAGGTCGCGTCATTTAGATATCAGCTTAATTGTCGTGTTTTTCTTTTAATTTAATGATAAAACATAAAGTAATAATAATTTTCAAACTAATAGTTTAGGACGTGCGGCGCACATACACGGTATGCATCTTTTTTAGCATTATATTTTCTCGTATATATAAACAATATTCAAATAATTCAGAAAAGCATGTTTCCAATAGGATAAGCTTGAATGACAAGTCTTTATTTGTACAAGAATACGTCGAATAACCAAACTATAGGCACTGTGACATTACTTTTGGATCATCCCTCGTATTTGGATTAAAACAACAATTGTCATGATAAAGTTGTAAGAATACATATACCTCCTCTCCAAACACAAGTTTAAAGGGGACATCAGACTGTGCTCCAGTCATCCTGAAATATATTTACCCATTACAAGACAGAAAATTTGAATTGAACAAAATTTTTAAAAGTTTTGGTCTTAATGGGTAGAAAACATTGTAAGAAATGAGAAGAAATTGCTTGTCACAATGTATTCCAAAGCCTTTACCTTGTGGGGCATCAAAAAACCTCATTATGCTGGAAATGGGTAAAGGTATTTCATCCATCATTTGATTTGACAACAGCACCCCTCGTCCATTCCCATTCCCATAGCACTTGGATATTATTGAGGGCATACCATCATCAGTTTTGGTTGCTACTGATGACGCCCAGAGAGTTTGGAATCTATTTTTTTATTGGGGTTTTACGTCGTTTTCAACTTCTATAGTCATATCCAGGCAGCTGGAGCACCTAACTGTGGGTCCCTGGTATTTCTTGCACAAGTACAACCACAATATCCAAACCGAGCCTCCAGCTGCTCTCTCACATAGATGATTCACACCCATTGGTGAGAGACAAATGACTTTTGTCAAATGTCAGAATGGATACTGGCCGAGCCGGGCTTCAAACTCGAGACCCCTGGATTGACAGACTCCGACGTAACCGACTGAGCTATCCCGGCTCGGCTGTTTGGAATCTAATGATGGATGGAATGCATTATTTATGATGTGGTAGATTGACTTTTTTTCTAAACAAGCCCAGGTTTTGATGTCTCCAACAGAGAAGGATTTAGAAGGGCTACAGATAAGTGGGGGTGAAGACATTCAAACTTTGTTATTTCAATTCCAAATCCTATGTTGTGTGTACTCATTTGAATACAAATGAGTATCCACAACACAGGGTTTGATGAACTATAACAAAATTATTGCAGTTTGAAAAGTCATCACCCCATCTTATCTGGAGCTCTGCTTTAGACATTGAGGGGAAAGGAGAATATCCTATTAACTACTGTATTCTCATTTGAAACATATCATATACGGTGTAATATATATTATGTTTTACATGTACATTCTTTGGGAGATAATCAATTGAAGGATAATAAAACTATACAACAAATCATTGTTTTAAAATTAAATTTAAGCTTTTTGTTTTATCTGACCAAGTAGATGGATGTACATCTGATTTTAACTTTTTTGAAAACAATCCGTGTTTTATCATCTTCAATATGATATTTCTTAAAGATGGCTACAGTAGTAACTTTGATTTCGTCCTCTGCAACACCTATAACATGTTACAAGACTACAATTTTGCTGTAAGGCAAAGAACTAACCTTATCCGAGACAAGACCTAGTTTAAACGTCCCTTATAGAATAGGCCTTGAAAACATTGAAGCAACAGCAGAAAGTACTGATGATCAGCATTTTCTCCCTTTGCCTCAATACTTCCTGTTTTACCATCAAGACATTTTAGCTTTACTTACTAACAACACATTGGTTGTCTACAGCAGCTTATAAATTGGACCCCCCAAAAAATGTTGCTGTTAGGCAAAAAATCAACCTTTCAGATATTCTTACTTTTCTGTATGAGATCTGAAATAACAGCTAGTAATTCCTGTAGATTTTCCATCACCCTCAGTAAAATGCTGCCTAATTCTGTCTTGTTCTTCTTGAATTTCCTCCTGGAAATAAAATAGCAATTTTATCATTGCTTAATCCTTTCCAAAATGACAAAATTTTAGGGTAGTCAAATTTGAAATCTGGTACAAAGAACAAAATGGATAATAAAAGGGTTAAAAATTTGTGAATAATACTGCGAAGAAAACATAGAGAAACAAGATGTGTTTTGCAAAAACACTAATGCCCCGAAATAGCTTATGTTAAATTTTTGGACAGACAGACTGACAAACGCAAGTAAAACAATAGGCCCCAAATCTTTCGATATGGGGGCAAAAAAGGAAATTATCAACATTTTCTTATTTTGCTTTATTGTTTTCTTAACAAAACAGGTCTTGTTTGGGACAGGGTTAATTGGATAAGGGTGGGTGGGGTGTTGCTTATACATTTAAAACATTATTCACAATCTGTCCAGTGAATCAACCTCTATTGCCTAATTATTTCATTTTCTCAAAGAAATTCAGTCAAAATTGTGTAATGATAGGAAAATAACCCCTCCTTTTTCTAGGCAAACCAATATACCACCAAAATCCTTAAAACCATGAAAAATATTGCTTTTACAGTGTTTTCTAGCCTATACCTAATGCAAAGTACACTACCTGTGCCAAGTTTTGTGGATGAAAATCGATCATAGCCATAATGTGCCCGAGTCTACTTGTCCGTACAGCTATTTGCCTCCAATAGCCAGAGTGATTTTCTGGGTTAAACTCGCGGTATTTACTTGCTGACAAGTACTGCTGAAAATTCTGGAAAAGACAAGATGTGTTTGAGAAACACTAATGCCCTTGAAAAGACCAATTTCAAGTTTTAGGACAGACAGACAAATTGACAGACAGACACAAGTGAAACAATATGCCCTGATCTTTCAATATGGGTCATAAAAACACATTTCTACATAAATCTAAACAAAAGTGCCACAGTTTAACTTCTTTTATATAAGTCATTTTTCCTATGATGAAACATAAAGAAGCAAAACACCGACATACCTAGAATTTTGTCATTTGGGAAAAGTTTAAAACCAACCTTAAATTCCATAATTGAAGAAAAAGTAAACAAGAGATGTTTGTAAAACATATATGCCCCCTCAAGGGCCTACATTTGATGTAGGTCAAAGTCCAAGGTCAAGTTAACAAGGTCCAAGGTCATGGTCACATATGAAAGGTCTTGGTAGGAGGTGTCTATGTGTGAAATTTCAAAGCTGTATATGTAAAAGTAAAATGAAACATAGGCCAGGTTAAAGTTTTTAAAAGTAGGCCAAATGCCAAGGTCAAGGTCATGGTCAAATGTGAAAGATCTTGGTTGGAGGTGTCCATGTGTGAAATATCAAGGCTGTAGGTGTAAAAGGACATGATATATATGCCTGGTTTCAGTATTTTTAAAAGTAGGTCAAACTCCAAGGTCAAGGTTGCAATATTCAAAGTCATGGTCAAATGTGAAAGGTCTTGGTAGGAGATGTCTATGTGTCAAATATCAAGGCTGTAGGTGTAATAGGACATAAGATAAAGGCTAGGTTAAAGATTTCTAAAAGTATGTAAAAATCAAAGGTCAAGGTCACAAGGTCCAAGGTCATGGCCAAATGTGAAAGGTCTTGGTAGGATGTGTCCATGTGTGAAATATAAAGGCTGTATGTGTAATAGCACAAGAGATATAGGCCCAGTTTATTTTTTTAAAAGTAGGTCAAACTCCAAGGTCAAGGTCCAAGGTCATGGTCAAAAGTGAAATATCTTGGTTGGAAGTGACCACATGTGAAATATCAAGGCTGTATATGTAAAATGACATGAAATATAGGCAAGGTTAATGTATTATTAAAGTAGGTTAACACCAATGTCAAGGTCACAAGGTCCAAGGTCATGGTCAAATGTGAAATGTCTTGGTCGTAGGTGTCCATGTGTGAAACACCAAGGCTGTATGTGTAAAAGGACATGATATATCGGCTAGATTAAAAATTTTTAAAGGTCAAAGTCCAAGGTCAAGGTCACAAGGACAAAGGTCAAATGTGAAAGGTCTTGGTAAGATGTGTCCATGTGTGAAATACCAAGGCTGTATGTGTAATAGCACATAAGATATAGGCCCAGTTTAATTTATTTAAAAGTAGGTCAAACTCCAAGGTCAAGGTCACATGGTCCAAGGTCATAGTCGTATGTGATAGGTCTTGGTCGGAGGTTTCCATGTGTCAAATATCAAGGCTGTATGTGTAAAATGACATGATATATCGGCCAGGTTAAAGTTCTTCAAAAGTAGGTCAAACTCCAAGGTCAAAGTCACAGAGTCCAAGGTCATGGTCAATTATGAAAGGTGTTGGTAAGATGTGTCCATGTGTGAAATATCAAGGCTGTATTTGTAAAAGGTCATGAAATATTTGCCGGGTTAAATTTTTTTAAAGTAGGTCAAACTCCAAGGTCAAGGTCACAAGGTCCAAGGTCATGGTTAAATCTGAACGATGTTGATAGGAGGTATCTATGTGTGAGATATCAAGGCTGTATGTGTAAAAGGACATGAGATATAGGCAAGGTTAAGAATTAAGTGTAAAAATCAACAAAGGGCAATAACTCAAAAAAATTGATCGGCAGAGTTACGGTTCTTGTGCACTGCACCTCTCCATAATGAAATCTATTCACCTGTAAAGTTTCATGATTCTACCTTACATATTTTTTGAGTTGTGCTCCGGACAAGAATCAAGTTATAAAATCAACAAAGGGCAATAACTCAGAAAATTTGATCGGCAGAGTTACGGTTCTTGTGCACTGCACCTCTCCATAATGAGATCTATCCACCTATTAAGTTTCATGATTCTACCTTACATACTTATTGAGTTATGCTCCGGACAATAATCAAGTTTGAAAATCAACAAAGGGCAATAACTCAAAAAATTTGATCGGCTGAGTTACGGTTCTTGTGCACTGCACCTCTCCATAATGAGATCTGTCTACCTGTAAAGTTTCATGTTTCTACCTAACATAGTTTTTGAGTTATGCTCTGGACAAAAATCAAGTTTGATAATCAACAAAGGGCAATAACTCAAAAAATTTGATCGGCAGAGTTACGGTTCTTGTGCACTGCACCTCTCCATAATGAGATCTATTCACCTGTAAAGTTTCATGATTCTACCTAACATAGTTTTTGAGTTATGCTCCGGACAAAAATCAAGTTTGAAAATCAACAAAGGGCAATAACTCAAAACTAGATGCCGAAGGGCAACATGTCGAGCCCGCTCATTTTGAAGAAAGAAGACCATACCTATGTCTACAGCTGTCATTACAATGGCGTTGTAAAAGTGGGGACAAAATAAGTTGGAATGATGGGGATCATGGTGAGACAGTTTATTGTTCACAAAATATTACATGTCTATGTATTTATAACGAGATACCAGAATGGATTAATTTGAGTATACATATGTGACCCGTCACGCTAAAAGGGACCTTATGTCTTTTAATTCCCTTTAATTAGAAACATAATAAAAAATAACACCTTATTCTATTTGGAAGTGTCCTTTTAGTGCCCATATAATCACACAACACAAGCAAAAGGTGAAAAATAAACTTACTTTACAGAATATGGTGCTTTCCAAAGCTCACTTCCATCTTCTTAAATGTGTCAAAATTTCCGCATTTGGCCTAAAAGTGGGACCCTGCCTTTTGACCTAACATGTTTCTAGCGCGCGACAGATTGTTTCATGATGGTGAAAATTTATGCTGTTTTGGGCAACCAATGTCAGAGTTATGATTCCAGCAAGCTGTTTCAGGACAAGCTGATTTATACCACTTTTTATCCACACGGTTCTTGCGCGCAACACTCCACCTCATGATGGTTAATATTCATGCCAAATTATTTTAATTCCCCCCAAGTAATGACCAAATTTTGGTCCAGACAAGCATAATCCGGACAGACGCACACACGCACATACACCAAACTGCCACTGTGACAACTTTGTCAAGCTCATCGCAAGCGGGCTCAACAAAAATCAACTCATTTTTGATATTTGACCTAAAATTCTGACCTTTACTTTTGAGCTAGCAATCTGGTTCTACAAAAATCAACTCATTTTTTACATTTGACCTCAAAGTTTGACCTTGACCTTTGAGCTTGGAATCTGGTTCTTGCACGCGACACTCCGCCTTACTGAGCTTGACATTTGTGCCAAGTTAAGGAATGGCCCGGACAAGCAAAAATCAACTCATTTTTTACATTTGACCTCAAAGTTTGACCTTGACCTTTCATCTTGGAATCTGGTTCTTGCACGCGACACTCCATCTTACTGAGCTTGACATTTGTGCCAAGTTATTTCTGAATCCCTCCATCCATGGTGAAGTTATGGCCCGGACAAGCAAAAATCATCTCATTTTTGACATTTGACCTCCAAGTTTGACCTTGACCTTTGAGCTTGGAATCTGGTTTTTGCACGCGACACTCCGCCTTACTGAGCTTGACATTTGTGCCAAGTTATTTCTGAATCCCTCCATCCATGGTGAAGTTATGGCCCGGACAAGCAAAAATCATCTCATTTTTGACATTTGACCTCCAAGTTTGACCTTGACCTTTGAGCTTGGAATCTGGTTCTTGCACGCGACACTCTGCCTTACTGAGCTTGACATTTGTGCCCAAGTTATTTCTGAATCCCTCCATCCATGGTGAAGTTATGGCCCGGACAAGCAAAAATCATCTCATTTTTGACATTTGACCTCCAAGTTTGACCTTGACCTTTGAGCTTGGAATCTGGTTCTTGCACGCGACACTCTGCCTTACTGAGCTTGACATTTGTGCCAAGTTATTTCTGAATCCCTCCATCCATGGTGAAGTTATGGCCCGGACAAGCAAAAATCTTCTCATTTTTGACATTTGACCTCCAAGTTTGACCTTGACCTTTGAGCTTGGAATCTGGTTCTTGCACGCGACACTCCGCCTTACTGAGCTTGACATTTGTGCCAAGTTATTTCTGAATCCCTCCATCCATGGTGAAGTTATGGCCCGGACAAGCTCCATCCGGACGGACGCACGCACTAACGCACGCACGCACGCACTAACGCACGCACGCACTAACGCACATACACCGAACCGCCATTGTGACAACTATGTCGAGCTCACCGCAAGCGGGCTCGACAAAAATTGATCAGCAGAGTTACGGTTCTTGTGCACTGCACCTCTCCATAATGAGATCTATCCACCTGTAAAGTTTCATGATTGTACCTTACATACTTTTTGAGTTATGCTGAATCAAGTTATAAAATCAACAAAGGGCAATAACTCAAAAAATTTGATCAGCAGAGTTACGGTTCTTGTGCACTGCACCTCTCCATAATGAGATCTATCCACCTATGAAGTTTCATGATTCTACCTTTAATACTTTTCGAGTTATGCTCCGGACAAGGTTTGGTCTACGGACAGACCGACCGACATACCGACCGACGGACCGACGGACGGACCGACCGACCGACCGACCTTCCGACCGACACTTGCAAAACAATATACCCCCATTTTCTTCGAAAGGGGGCATAATTAGTTACCTTCACAACAGTTTTCATGGCAGGAGATAGAAAACTGATTTCTTCTGGCGATCCCACAAAAACGGTGCCCTGTGAATATTGCCCAAAACGGAATCCCACCACATTTGTCTCTCCGTTTATCCCTAGTCCAATTGTAAACTCACATTTATTTCTGTAACCAACAGTCTCAGGCTGAAATTGATAAACAGCAGTGAATTTTGAGCTAAAAATAGGCTATTTTTACATGTATATATTTATAAATCATCGGTGTTGTAATATTGTCCAAAACGGAATCCCACCACACTTGTTTCTCCGTTAATCCCTGGTCCAAATGTAAATTCGCATTCATTTCTATAACCCTCTGTCTCTGGCTGAAATTGATCATTTTATCATCATTAACAGACAGCAAAAATTTAGACTTGTCGAAATTCAAAGATGTTGCAGACGACAATTTCAAGAATTAAGGTAAGAAGGGCCTAATTAGCACCAAAGAGCCAGCGGCGAAATTTGAAAAGTTCTAGTAATTCCTAAACTGTGTTACATTTCCATTCCAAATATAAACATAATCATTTTGTACGGATTAGAATTTTGAATTAATGCATATTTAGGAAAATATTAGACAAAAATGTACAAAATTACCTCCCTTGCATATGAATATAGAGTAAAATAATATTTGTAAATTATTTTCCTCTTGGAGCATAATCTTGAAATCCGCCACGGTGATTCAACTTATATGAAGTGTATTTACAAGTGTGTGTAATTTGATGCATTTCGTACGGCTAGAAAGTGTTGTTTTTAATTAGGCCCTAAATACCTTAAATTTCATGTTTCTCGGTCATTCATGGTAGAAATCATTGTTGGAAATGAATAAATTGCCTGTCCACGGCTGGAATTAATGAATTTAATTTAACCCTCTCCCTAACAGATAAAACCCACTTCAATTTCCAAATGGATACCAAATGGATACATTTAAGTTTTCTGATCTAAAAAGAGTTGGCAATGGTAGAAATAATGCCAAATCAAAAAGAAAATAATCATATGAGTCGTTTTCAAAATTCGCAGGTTTTCTTGTCCACATGTGATAACTTGTACATTTAAGTAATCAAATAAACATTAATGTTAAAAATGGGTCCATACCAATGCAATTGTGTTGATTAAGCATAAAAATGATGCATGTTACATGCTTAAGGACAGATCCTCCATTTATTTCCTACGGTAAGAATTTTTTTATTTTTTCTGTACTGATATTTAAATATATGAGAAGTAAAAAAATGACTTAAAAACTATAGGTCACCAAGCGAATTAAAAAGTTATTGGATTTCAAGGGAGACTACTCTTGTCTGAAATTGCAAAAATAAGGTATCACTTAAATACCTACAAAAAGGTGTTTGAAATGACTAGGATTACATAAATAAGTCTTTATTGTGTTCAATATGTTTTATTCTGTCTAAATGGGTATCAATATGGGAAAATTAAGAGATGATTTTGAAATTTTTAGTAAAACATTCTTTCAAAATAGCTGAAATTACTCTTTTTTTCGCAACGTTTCAGATAATAAACAAGAGATGTTTGTAAAACATATATGCCCCCTCAAGGGCCTACATTTGATGTAGGTCAAAGTCCAAGGTCAAGTTAACAAGGTCCAAGGTCATGGTCAAATATGAAAGGTCTTGGTAGGAGGTGTCTATGTGTGAAATATTAAAGCTGTATATGTAAAAGTAAAATGAAACATAGGCCAGGTTAAAGTTTTTAAAAGTAGGCCAAATGCCAAGGTCAAGGTCATGGTAAAATGTGAAAGGTCTTGGTTCGAGGTGTCCATTTGTGAAATATCAATGCTGTAGGTGTAAAAGGACATGATATATATGCCTGGTTTCAGTCGTTTTAAAAGTAGGTCAAACTCCAATGTCAAGGTTGCAATATTCAAGGTCATGGTCAAATGTGAAAGGTCTTGGTAGGAGGTGTCTATGTGTGAAATATCAAAGCTGTAGGTGTAATAGGACATAAGATAAAGGCTAGGTTAGATATTTCTAAAAGTAGGTCAAACTCCAAGGTCAAGGTCCAAGGTCATGGTCAAAGTGAAATATCTTGGTTGGAAGTGACCATGTGTGAAATATCAAGGCTGTATATGTAAAAAGACATGAAATATAGGCCAGGTTAATGTATTATAAAAGTAGGTCAAACACCAAGGTCAAGGTTACCAGGTCCAAGGTCATGGTCAAATGTGAAAGGTCTTGGTCGTAGGTGTCCATGTGTCAAATATCAAGGCTGTATGTGTAAAAGGACATGATATATCGGCTAGGTTAAAGTTCTTTTTAAAGTAGGTCAAAGTCCAAGGTCAAGGTCACAAGGTCCAAGGTCATGGTCAAATGTGAAAGGTCTTGGTAAGATGTGTCCATGTGTGAAATACCAAGGCTGTATGTGTAATAGCACATAAGATATAGGCCCAGTTTATTTTTTTTAAAAGTAGGTCAAACTCCAAGGTCAAGGCCACATGGTCCAAGGTCATAGTCGTATGTGATAGGTCTAAGTCGGAGGTTTCCATGTGTCAAATATCAAGGCTGTATGTGTAAATGGACATGATATATCGGCCAGGTTAAAGTTTTTTAAAAGTAGGTCAAACTCCAAGGTCAAGGTCACAAAGTCCAAGGTCATGGTCAATTGTGAAAGGTCTTGGTAAGATGTGTCCATGTATGAAATATCAAGGCTGTATTTGTAAAAGGTCATGAGATATATGCCGGGTTTATTTTTTTTTAAAGTAGGTCAAACTCCAAGGTCAATGTCACAAGGTCCAAGGTCATGGTTAAATGTGAACGATGTTGATAGGAGGTATCTTTGTGTGAGATATCAAGGCTGTATGTGTAAAAGGACACGAGATATAGGCAAGGTTAAGAATTAAGTATAAAAATCAACAAAGGGCAATAACTCCAAGAATTTGATTGGCAGAGTTAAAGTCCTTGTGCACTGCACCTCTCCATAATGAAATCTATTCACCTGTAAAGTTTCATGATTCTACCTTACATATTTTTTGAGTAGTGCTCCGGACAAGAATCAAGTTATAAAATCAACAAAGGGCAATAACTCACAAAATTTGATCGGCAGAGTTACGGTTCTTGTGCACTGCACCTCTCCATAATGAGATCTATCCACCTGTAAAGTTTCATGATTCTACCTTACATACTTTCTGAGTTATGCACTTGACAATAATAAAGTTTGAAAATCAACAAAGGGCAATAACCCAAAAAATATGATCAGCAGAGTTACGGTTCTTGTGCACTGCACCTCTCCATAATGAGATCTATCCACCTGTAAAGTTTCATGATTCTACCTAACATAGTTTTTGAGTTATGCTCCGGACAAGAATCAAGTTATAAAATCAACAAAGGGCAATAACTCAAAAAATTTGATCAGCAGAGTTACGGTTCTTGTGCACTGCACCTCTCCATAATGAGATCTATCCACCTGTAAAGTTTCATGATTGTACCTTACATACTTTTTGAGTTATGCTCCGGACAAGAATCAAGTTATAAAATCAACAAAGGGCAATAACTCAAAAAATTTGATCGGCAGAGTTACGGTTCCTGTGCACTGCACCTCTCCATAATGAGATCTATCCACCTATGAAGTTTCATGACTCTACCTTTAATACTTTTCGAGTTATGCTCCGGACAAGTTTTGGTCTACGGACAGACCGACCGACCGACCGACCGACCGACCTTCCGACCGACCGACCGACCGACCGACCGACACTTGCAAAACAATATACCCCCATTTTCTTCGAAAGGGGGCATAAAAATATTCCAGCGGTAAGAATTTTTTCCTTTTTGGTATAGACATAGTGCTTGGTCATACCTACAAAAACAAAGAAAGAAAAATATATCAAACCAAGCGTTTTTCTTAGTTATAAGTAAAATTTGGTTTACTTTTTGCAGCCCTGTCCGAAATTGTTTCACTACTTTTATCCATTTTCTTCCTTATTACTAGATTTAGATAATAAAAAGTGTCATCTTTTGTGTCCATCTGAAGCGGACTAGCTCATAAAGACACCACTTTGCTTTTGTTGCTCCGTTTCTTATCGCTAACGCAACATTTTGAACGCGTAACAAAAAGCGAAATGTACCATCCGAGTACTATTACACTTTAATTGACTAAACAGAGAAAATTGAAATAACCGAAAAGGGTCTTGTCATTTATCAAGCAAACATTAACTAATAGTAAAAAATACATTTGCTGAAAAAGGCCAATTACTGAAACAGCTTTATTTCGTTATTTAGGATATGCGCAGTAAGTTGCGCAGTAACAACTGGAGGATCTGTCCTTAAGTGAGATATTTTACATGTTATATGGCCTGAAATGTGTAAATTTGCTTTGTCCCACTGCTACCCTCATTGGTTTTGACCAGCAAAGATAAATACATGTACTTTTAACCGTAATTGAAACACTTTTTTGGGTTAGTTTGCATGACAATATGTTAAATTACACTTTGAATATACCAGTTACCCAAATGATATCATGTAAATGGTATAAAAATCATCATATATCCTTGTCCCACAGATTTTTGTCTTTGGTGTTCCAGTGTCTAAAAGGTCAAAGAAATGCAATCTTAATTAGATGTAGACACAAATCATCTACCTCCTTTTGAAAAGCTACCGTATGTTCATGCATTACAATTGAAAGAGGAAGAATCTATTTTGTGTCTTGTTAATAAATTGAAAAAGAAGGCAGTCAACTTGTACAGTACTTTTTTTCTTTGTCTTCGGGATGACGCACTTTATAATACTTTGCAAGGTACCTTTTTATTAGATATTTGTCCAGTATATCTGACTTTGAGTACAGTAAATGTTTTCAATAGTAGATTTAACAAATACCCTATTTACACGTATATTTTTGCAAATTAGTGTGAAATTGTCCTTGGTGTTCCAGTCCTTGGTGTTCCGGTCTGAGCACTGGAACGCCAAAGACAAAAATAAAATGGCACTGAGGTATGTCAGAATGCATGGATCAGAGAGATATTATTAAAATAAGGTAGCATACCAAATTTCAGATTTGTTAGTGTAATAATTTTAGAGAAAATGCCAAATCTAGGTTTCGCTCGATGTTTTAAGTGGAGTTCCATGTTAAGGGTTGAAAATGACTTTGGGGGAATGTTAGAATGAATGTAGCATAAAGATATCATTGAACAAACATTACTTACCAAATGTGAGCTTTCTTTGTCCATTGTTTTAGAGAAATGCCAATTCAAAGTTTTGAACTGACGGGCAGGCTGACACACAGTAAATGCTAAAACAGTATTGCCCAAAATGTTTGATATTGGTGCATTAAAATCCTAAATTATTACACATTAACTATATCTCTTTGCATTCCTATATCTTTCGACTCATGCCGTGTTACTGAATTCATGTCTTAAAGGAGGTTGGATTTTACTATCAACTGGAGGTTAAGCTTGGACTTTTCATTGGGATTTTAATTTGTCAAGAGTTCTGATGTGCGTTCCGGGGAGCGGAATCAAATGGGACAAATATTAGCTGCCAGTTTCAACCTAAATCAATGCAAAATAAACATGTTAAAGCAAAGAAAATAAATGATTTTCTTTGGGGTTATGTTGATGTCTTTGGTGTTCCGCTAATGTCTTTGGTGTTCCGGTAATGTTAAATTCATTTTCCAAGAAAACTGATCAAGCAAATGCATCAAAAGTACTAGTTATATAAAGCAAATTGGACAGACTAATTTTGACGATTGAATCTTTTCTGGACATTTGGACTCAAATAAGAAAATTTTGAAACTAAAATGTTTGATTTTTTCCAACTTTAGCAAACAAAGATACTTTCATGTAAATTATTATGTAATTATTCATCCAAAACGATACTTTTCTATTATTTATTAGCTATTGACCTTTTAAGGTGTAATTTGGTGAAAAAATGTCAACTATTTTTTAATCTGTATTATTTTCATACCTTTATTTAACAGGAACACCAAAGACATTTTTGTCTGGAACACATTGTTAATAACCGATTTAGAAGCTACACGCCAACAATCCAGGGTGGAAAATGATTTGAAAAATGTTATTAATAATCTAACAACAAATTGAGAACACAAAAATTAAAATATTTGACGATAATTTTTCATGATTTACTGGTCTAAAAAACCTGCGAATTTTGAAATTGACTCATATAATATCCATAAGCCGAGGATTGAATCTCGGACCTCATGAGTGAGAGAGCAGTATGCTATCAACTGCCCTATGGTCATTGTTTGAGAGTGTGAAAACTTTTTAACCTATTCCCAAACTAGATCTGGTTTTGACATCCCTATTAGCAAAAGCTTGGAGAAACATTGAGACAAAAGAAGAAACTGCTGATAACTAGCAATTTCTACTTTTATCTCAATAGTTTCTGTACTTTATTATACACAAATTCTATTTATAACAAGAGATGTTTGTAAAACATATATGCCCCTTCAAGGGCCTACATTTGATGTAGGTCAAAGTCCAAGGTCAAGTTAACAAGGTCCAAGGTCATGGTCAAATATGAAAGGTCTTGGTAGGTGTCTATATGTGAAATATCAAAGCTGTATATGTTAAAGTAAAATGAAACATAGGCCTGGTTAAAGTTTTTAAAAGTAGGCCAAATGCCAAGGTCAATGTCAAATGTGAAAGGTCTTGGTTGGAGGTGTCCATGTGTGAAATATTAAGGCTGTAGGTGTAAAAGGACATGATATATATGCCTGGTTTCAGTCTTTTTTAAAGTAGGTCAAACTCCAAGGTCAAGGTTGCAATATTCAAGGTCATGGTCAAATGTGAAAGGTCTTGGTAGGAGGTGTGTATGTGTGAAATATCAAGGCTGTAGGTGTAATAGGACATAGGATAAAGGCTAGGTTAAAGATTTCTAAAAGTATGTAAAAATCAAAGGTCAAGGTCACACAGGCCAAGGTCATGATCAAATGTGAAAGGTGTTGGTAGGTGGTGTCGATGTGTAAAATATTGAGACTGTATAGGTAACAGGACATGAGATATAGGCATAGTTTAAGTTTTTTAAAAGTAGGTCAAACTCCAAGGTCAAGGTCCAAGGTCATGGTCAAAAGTGAAATATCTTGATTGGAAGTGACCATGTGTGTAAAATCAAGGCTGTATATGTAAAATTACATGAAATATAGGCCAGGTTAATGTATTATTAAAGGAGGTCAAACACCAAGGTCAAGGTCACAAGGTCCAAGGTCATGGTCAAATGTGAAAGGTCTTGGTCGTAGGTGTCCATGTGTCAAATATCAAGGCTGTATGTGTTTTTCAGAACATATTTGCTACTTTCTTTCTCCTATCCACCGAACAATGGTAAGATTAGACAATGTCGCTTTATTTACAAATCGACATTTATGTTTTCACAAAACTACAGTGATCTATAAGATTTACATTCTTTTTTCTTACCAATTTTCCAAATGACAAAATTTATAATCAACGATTTGAATCAAAAGCTATTGCAGATGACAAAAAATGAACATTAATAATGGAAAGGGTTTAATTATTTTTAGCACGGATGTATTGAAGGAAAATAAGGAACAGTTATTAACAGTTTCTTCTTTTTGTTCCAAAATCCTTCTCGAATGATACTAGGTTTATCATACTGAAAGTAAATTGTATAAGATGGAGTCTCATGGCGCCAGAGAGAAAATATCTCGGGTTTATTACTCAACGTTTTCTATAGCTCGCGGTGAATGGCATGGCAGAGCACCCCTATCGATTAGCTAGGGATGATCTGCCAGATCAGTTATCGTGAGCTATACTTAATCGGAAGTACATATTAAAACATTGTTTATATTATATTCATTTATAAGGCTAACATTGACATAAAATATCATACTGAAGGTCAAACCCTAACGAAGGATAGAGGCCCAGTGTGATGGCTTTTTGGTTAACATTTACAGATATTTTTTTTTTTTGTCCTTCAAACTCGTTGATCCTGAATTCAAAGTAAATATTATCAAATTTCCTATCAAATACTATCAACTGAAATCATGTGTTTTTCGTTTGTATTTTACCATGTTTTGTTTAACAGTTTTTTGCTACCTTTTTCAAATACAGTGTGCTGCCAAATTATTTATGGATATTGTAACAGATGTCTCAAATGTTTTTATGATTCTGTACTTCCTCTTCATCAAGAGCTCAGTGATTCTTATCAACACTCAAATCAACTATGAATAATCTTGAAATTCTTTCTTACAATTGCCGCGGTATAAACAATAGCAAAAAACGTTTTGATTTATTTTCTCTCTTCAAACAAAAAAAATCAGATATCATCTGTCTACAGGAAACACATTTCATACCAGACATAGAAAAAACTATTTATTCCGAATGGAACGGAGATTGTTACTACAGCCATGGTAAATCCAATGCTAGGGGTGTTTGTATATTAATCAAAAAAGAAGCTGGGATTAAAGTTACAAAAGTACATAAAGACAATAATGGACAACTACTTCTCTTAGAACTAAATTTTATGGATTCCACATTTAAGCTGATAAATATATACGCCCCAAATGTCGATGACCCACAGTTTTTTCAAAAAGTTTTCGATGTAATAGATTTGTGCAATAGCAGCGGCTCATTTATTTTGTGCGGAGATTTCAACTTGGTATTAAACCCGCTTTTGGATTACAAAAATTATAGAAAAAATAATCACCATATTAATTCTAGAAAATATTTACAAACCCAAATATCGGAAAGAGACTTAACTGATCCTTTTCGAATGATACACGGAAACACAGAAAAGTTCACTTGGAAAAGACTAAATCCTTTACAACAAGGTAGAATAGATTTTTACCTCGTTACAAATGATATGCTGGAATTCGTTCAAAACTGTGATATTGATCTGAGCTATAGATCAGATCATTCAATTATTGTTTTAAACCTTAACTTTTCGGAATTTAAACATGGAAAGGGTTACTGGAAATTCAATAATTCTTTATTGAAAGACGTTGACTATGTTGAATGTATTAACAAAAAAATTGATGAAATTATTATACAATACTCGCTACCTGTTTATAATCAAGATAACATTTTAAATATTGAAAGATCTAATATACAATTTAGTATACATGATGAACTATTTTTAGAAACACTTCTTATGGAAATAAGAGGTAAAACAATTTCATACTCATCATACAAAAAAAGACAAATAAATAATCGTGAAAATGAACTTATGTCAAAAATAATTACATTAGAAACTAACTTAAATGAAACAAACAAAGAGGAACTACTCAATCTCCAAACAGAAATTAATGGAATCAGACAAATACGATTAGAGGGATCTTTCATCAGGTCAAGATCAAAATGGATCGACGAAGGCGAAAAAATAACAAATTTCTTTTGTAATCTTGAAAAACGACATCATACAAATAAAACTATCCCATTTATTGAAAAAGAAGACGGATCTAAAATCTATTCTCAGCAGGAAATTTTAAAAGAAACAAAACTATTTTACGAAAAACTGTACGATGAACGTACCAATAATAACACTTTAAACTTAGATTCAGAATTTCAGAATGTCGACTTCAACAAACTTAATGGAGAACAATCGCAGTCTTTAGAAGGTTTATTAACTTATAGCGAGGTAACAAAAACGCTTAGGAATATGCAAAATGATAAAAGTCCCGGATGTGACGGTTTCACTACAAACTTCTTCAAAATGTTCTGGCCCAAAATTGGTCATTTTGTCGTTAGGTGTCTTAATCATGCTTTCATTACCGGATCATTCTCCAACAGTATTAAGTTAGGAAATATTATTTGCATTCCAAAGGAAAACAAGCCAAGACAGTTTCTTAAAAATTGGAGACCGATTACATTACTAAATGTTCTTTATAAACTAGCCTCCGGCACTATCGCAAATCGCTTAAAATCCGTTTTAGATCATATCATATCCAAAGATCAAACTGGCTTCATTAAAGGTAGATATATTGGTGAAAATACAAGGATAGTTTATGACATTATGCAACATTGTGAAAAAAATAACATTCCCGGGCTCTTAATGCTGATAGACTTCGAGAAAGCATTCGATTCATTATCTTTCAACTTTATCGAAAAGACTTTATCCTTTTTCAATTTTGGAGACGAGATAATAAAATGGATACAACTTTTTCTCTATAATACTCAGGTCTCAGTTCAGTTGAATGGGTTTATTTCTGATTATTTCTTAGTTAAAAGAGGTTGTAGACAGGGTGATCCAATCTCATCGTACATTTTTATCCTTTGCACTCAAATTTTGAACTTAAAAATAAAGTCATGCAAAAATATAACGGGTATCAAGATACAAAGAGAAGAATTCTTAATCTCACAGTTTGCAGATGACACAACTCTCCTTCTAGATGGGTCAGATCAATCACTAAATTCAGTGTTAGACATACTAAATCATTTCTCTGAAATATCTGGTTTAAAAGTCAATTTTGATAAAACAAAACTGATATGGATCGGTTCCATGAAATATAGCACTCGTTCAATTAAAACACGCTGGAAACTTTCCTGGGGTGAACATCAATTCAAATTATTAGGCATTCACTTCGACGTCAACCTGCAAAATATGATAGACTTGAATTTCGATGACAAATGGATAAGTATTAATAAAACCATTTCCTTTTGGAAACGACGTAAATTAACTCCAATTGGTAAAATTGCAGTTGTAAAAAGTTTGCTAATACCTATGTTAAACCATTTATTTATAAGCCTTCCTACACCATCCAATGAGTACTTGAATCAAATTAATAATCTTTTCACTAACTTTATCTGGGATGGTAAAACAAAAATTAAAGCTTCCGTATCGGCTAAAGATTACAAAGAGGGTGGTTTAAAAGTACCGGATATCAAAAGCTTTATCAAAAGTATGAAAATTAAATGGTTGAAAAACATGTTAATAGACAATAATACCACTTGTTACAAAATTCCAAATATGTTGTTCGAAATAAAAAAGATAATGCAATGTGGAAAACTGTACTGTGAAAATGTGATAAAAAACTTGAATAATTGTTTTTGGAAAGATGTTCTTAAATCTTACATATCATATGTGGGAAACATTAAGCTGGAAAATGGGGAACAGATCTTAAATACACCTCTATTTTACAATCAATCTATTACAGTTGGATCAAAATATATCTATCATGATAAACTTTATAAAAGAGGAATTACTCTAATTAAAGACATCTTGCAGGAAAATGGTGAATTTAAGACATTTTATTTTTTCAATGAATTAACAAATGGAGGAATAAACTTCCTAGAATATTTTAGTATTAGAAGTGCAGTCAAATCATTTATTCAAACGTTAAATATCAGAATAGACTATAATTCTTTACTCACGAACCACAACC
Organism: Fragum sueziense; assembly: GCA_963680895.1. Taxonomy (NCBI): domain Eukaryota; kingdom Metazoa; phylum Mollusca; class Bivalvia; order Cardiida; family Cardiidae; genus Fragum; species Fragum sueziense. The sequence continues at coordinate 27,146,380 of OY804603.1, forward strand.
CATCCGTAAACTATTGTATATTACCGATGCTTGCTAAACAAAATTTCAACAAATATCTCTATTCCTTACTGATTAAAAATGAAGAATTGCCAACTTGCCAAAGGAAGTGGTCCCTAGTTTATCCTAATATTAATAGAGAATGGAGTAAAATTTACCCATCCGTATTCACTCTGACAAAAGATACATACATTCAATGGTTACAAACCCGAATCATTCACAGAATATTACCAACAAACTCTCTTTTAGTAAAAATGAATCTAACAGATAACGCCTCCTGTGATTTTTGCCAGCTTACAGATGAAACTTTGGTTCATATTTTCTTTGATTGTAACAAAATAAAACCGATTCTACGAAGCATCGAATTGACTATACAAGAATTTTACAGAGATTTTAATTTTCAAAGCTTTGACGTTCTTTTGGGATGCGTAAATAAACCGAAAATCGATATTATTTGTCTAGAATTTAAAAGGTATGTATACAACTGCAAATACAAAAAAGCTAAACCTTCGGTTAAGGGTTTTATCAGACATCTATCTTTAATTCTAAAAATTAATGTAGAACGAAAATACAAAGAACGCGATAGAGAAAATTGGGCAATTGTGAATAGGCTGGTGCAGAGTCATAACCAAACATAACTGTAATAAAAATAAATATATCGATAGTGAATATACCCATATTTAAGGTGGTAGCACACTGTTTCATATGTTATTTGTTGTTTTCTTTGGTATTCACACCTTTTGTGAATTTATTACACTCTTTCTTTCTCACACTCTTTATTTAACTATGCTGTTCGATAATCTGTTTAAATGAAACAAGATTCCTTTTTTTGCATGATACACATTCAAATATCTACGGAAAAGAGTTGTGACTGGTTGCATTCAAAAAGCATATGCAGAAAAGAAAAAAGCGTCATGCGCCATTTTTTATTTATTTTCACAACAAATGAAAAAATGCAAATTAGAGAAAAAGAAAGGAGAAACACTGCTGTGCATCACCAATGTTTCTTTTTCTTTCTCCCGATCTAGTAGTTATTTCTCTCTCTAAATACTTTCTTGTGAAATCATCGAATCCATATACATTGTGCATGCAACCATTATATTTATGTAATTTGAATTATGCCATTATTTAATATATGTCTGTATACATGTATATAAATAGATATAAATGAAGGTGTGAAAAAAAAAAAAAAAAAAAAAGGCTGTATGTGTAAAAGGAATTGATATATTGGCTAGGTTAAAGTTTTTTTTTAAAGTAGGTCAAAGTCAAAGATCAAGGTCACAAGGTCCAAGGTCATGGTCAAATGTGAAAGGTCTTGGTAAGATGTGTCCATGTGTGAAATACCAAGCCTGTATGTGTCATAGCACATAAGATATAGGCCCAGTTTAATTTTTTTTAAAAGTAGGTCAAACTCCAAGGTCAAGGCCACATGGTCCAAGGTCATAGTCGTATGTGATAGGTCTTGGTCGGAGGTTTCCATGTGTCAAATATCAAGGCTGTATGTGTAAAAGGACATGATATATCAGCCAGGTTAAAGTTTTTAAAAAGTAGGTCAAACTCCAAGGTCCAAGGTCATGGTCAATTGTGAAAGGTCTTGGTAGGATGTGTCCATGTGTGAAATATCAAGGCTGTATTTGTAAAAGGTCATGAGATATATGCCCGGTTTATTTTTTTTTTAAAGTAGGTCAAACTCCAAGGTCAAGGTCACAAGGTTCAAGGTCATGGTTAAATGTGAACCATGTTGATAGGAGGTATCTATGTGTGAGATATCAAGGCTGTATGTGTAAAAGGACATGAGATATAGGCAAGGTTAAGAATTAAGTGTAAAAATCAACAAAGGGCAATAACTCCAAGAATTTGATTGGCAGAGTTACGGTTCTTGTGCACTGCACCTCTCCATAATGAAATCTATTCACCTGTAAAGTTTCATGATTCTACCTTACATATTTTTTGAGTTGTGCTCCGGACAAGAATCAAGTTATAAAATCAACAAAGGGCAATAACTCCAAAAAGATGATCGGCAGAGTTACGGTTCTTGTGCACTGCACCTCTCCATAATGAGATCTATCAACCTGTAAAGTTTCATGATTCTACCTTACATACTTTTTGAGTTATGCTCCGGACAATAATCAAATTTGAAAATCAACAAAGGGCAATAACTCCAAAAAGATGATCGGCAGAGTTACGGTTCTTGTGCACTGCACCTCTCCATAATGAAATCTATTCACCTGTAAAGTTTCATGATTGTACCTAACATAGTTTTTGAACTATGCTCCGGACAAGAATCAAGTTTGAAAATCAACAAAGGGCAATAACTCCAAAAAGATGATCGGCAGAGTTACGATTCTTGTGCACTGTACCTCTCCATAATGAGATCTATCCACCTGTGAAGTTTCATGATTGTACCTTACATACTTTTTGAGTTATGCTCCGGACAAGAATCAAGTTATAAAATCAACAAAGGGCAATAACTCAAAAAATTTGATCGGCAGAGTTGCAGTTCTTGTGCACTGCACCTCTCCATAATGAGATCTATCCACCTGTGAAGTTTCATGATTCTACCTTTAATACTTTTTGCGTTATGCTCCGGACAAGGTTTGGTCTGCGGACAGACAGACCGATCTACGGACCGACCGACCGACACTTGCAAAACAATATACCCCCATTTTCTTCGAAAGGGGGCATAATAACATCCATTTTGTCGTCTGCAACAACTTTCAATTTGGACCATCCTAAAAGTGTATCATTTGGGAAAGGGTTAACATACATGGAAGTAAAACTTGACTCACAGAGGGTTTGATTTTCTGCAGTTCACAAGGCATCCCGCCAAACTGTTTTCGTAATTCCCAAAGTTGCTGCTTCAAGTCAGAACAATTCTTCTCCAGTTGTTTCATATACTTCTTCATAAAATTTGACATCTCCTCCTCCTTTTTCTACAATAATATGACAAACAAGATGAATTTGTAAAGTATTGACACATTAACAAACTGCAAAATGTTAGACTTGTCCAAATTCAAAGATATCTCAGTCTTGCAGACAACAATTATTTCAAGTTAATCAAATTTAAATTTTTTGGTCTTTAGTGGTAGAAAACATTATGGGAAATGAAATTGCTTGTCACAAGCAATTACTTTGTTTCTCACAATGTTTTCCAAATCCTTTTCTTTTAGACAGTCAATGTGTGGAAATAGGTTAAAGCCAAATTTCTGACACTTTTACCCAACTATGATTTGATTTAGGCAGGTAACTAGCATATACTATATTTGAGCAACAGTACTCTATATTCAATGAAAGTAAAAGAAAATTTCTGACTTAGATTTATCCATTACAAAGCATAAAAGATTCTAGACTGGCCCATATTAAAAGATGTTGCAGATGACAATTTGAAAAGACTGAAATGGTACATTTTTTGGACTTTCTAGGAAGAAAACATTGTGGGGAATGAAGAAATTGCTTGTCATGAGCATTTTTTCACAAAGTATCTTAAATAAAGATGTCGAAACCAGGACTTTTCTCAGAAATGATTGACATACCTTGAGCTGCTCTTCATATGAAAGTTTCCACAATGGAGTAACAGAATTTTTCAGCCTGAAACAAAAATATTTGCAATTTACAATTAATTCTAGAATGTAAGTCTGTGTAAAATGACAATGGAAAAAGTTCAGGAAATTTGGACCCAGGACTTTACGAGAAAGAGTCTGATGCACTACCAACTGTGCTATAGCCGTGGCGCTTTGTCCAAATTGAAAGAATTTCACATGATTGAAATTTTACTTTTTCAGGCTTTTTCAGTAGAAAACATTGTCGGAAATGAAGACATTGCTTGTCACAAGCAATGTCTTTAATTTCCACAATGTTTTCCAACACCTTCCTCTTGTAACGTAACAAAAGTATCATTATGTGGGAATGGATTAATCATAAGGCTGATACAACCATGGAGGAAAGCTAAAGTTAAGAGTGGGTTATGGATTTTTAAAAAGCAAAAAACCTTTCTATGTTTATAATATCCTATTTTTTGTGTACTAATTGAGATTGTCTCCTCAAGAGAATTCAAATAATTACACACTAGTACTACATAGGGTTTGGATTTGAAATAGAAAATTTAGAATGCCTTAACCACATCTGCTCTGATTTAAGACAGAAATTCTTACCGTTCAGTAGGACTTAATCCATCATCTTCCATTTTCAGCTTTTTTCCATCTTTTGAACCTATAAAAATAATCCAAACAAGATGTGTTTGTGGAACACTAATGCCTCCGAAATGGCCTACAATGTTAAGTTGATGGACAGACAGACAGACAGACAAACAGACAGACAGATGGACACGAGTAAAACAATATGCCTGCAATCTCTCGATACGGGGGCATAAAAATGAAATAAAGACTTTGCAAATTAAAAACAGAAAAGAATATCTATTTAACTGGCTGACAGATCAAACAATTTACATACCTCCTACTAGATAGTGTTGTCTAAAAGTGGCAGTGTGTTTGTCATTATACCTATTCAAAGCAATTACATAACAGGGTTCAAATGCCAAATGAAGAAATTTGACCTTAGAGCTACAGATAAGAGGACACAATTAATTTTCAAAATGAAATGTTTCGCTAAATGTTCTCTAAACCCTATAATGTGGGTACTCAATGGAATCATCTCACCAAGAAGATTCAAATGAGTACCCACAACATATGGTTTAGATTTGAATTAACCCTTTCTCAAACAGGACCGAGTTTTGACGTCCCTAATAGGAAAGACTTTGGAAAACATTGAAACAAAAGAAGAAACTGCTGACAACCAGCAGTTTCTCCTTTTATCTCAATGTTTTCTGCAATATATTCTTCACAAATTCCTTCCTTTTTGACATCAATATTGTTGTCTACATCAGCTTTTGATCTGGAACACCCTAAAATTTTGTTGTTTGGCAAAGGGTTAAGAAAATTAGAATGTCTTTACGCCTCTTATCTGTTGCTCCGTTACCTTTTTCATTTTGTTCTTGTTTTCGTTTTCTCATCAGAGGATCGGCCGCAGGTTTGGCAGTCTGTTAAATGCAAGTTTAAACCATTACCAAACGGCAAAAATTAAGGGTGGTCTAAATTCAAAGATGTTGCACAAGACAATTTCAAGTGAATGAAATTTTGCTCTTTTTTGTGTTTTGGGTAAAAAACAGTGTGGGAAATGACGAAATTGCTTGTCATTTTCCGCAATGTTTTCGAAGCCATTATCTTGTGGGGAGTCAAAAAGAGTCACTGTGTGGTAATGGGTTAACAACCAAACCATTACCATACAGTCAAATTTTGGACTTGTCCAATTTCAGACATGTTGCAGATGACAATCAAACCATTACCAAACAACAAAATTTTGGACTGATCCAAACTCATAGGTGTTGCAGACGACAATTTCCATTGAACAAAATTTAACATTTTTTAGTCTTTCTTGGTAGAAAACATTGTGGGAAATGAAGAAATTGCTTGTCACAAGCAATTTCTTTATTTTCCACAATGTTTTCCAAAGCCTTTATTTTGTGGGGCGTCAAAAAGTGTCAATGTGTGGGAAAGGGTTAAAAGTGAATTGTATTAAATAGAGTTTGCAGTATGATCTTTGCCTTTACTGCCTGCTTTCTACTCAATTATTTATGGCAAAAACTCAAGATAAACACATTTACATGTCCCTTAACCCTTTCCCAAACAGCAAACTTCTTAGATAATCCAATTCAACAGCTGCTGCAGAAGACAAAAGGGATGTTGTTAATGATAGAATTTGTGTATAAGATGGCACAGAAAATATTGAGACAAAAGGAGAAACTGCTGGTCATCAGCAGTTTCTTCTTTAGCCTCAATGTTTTCCCAAGCCTATTTTCTTGAGAACGCCAAAACCAGGTCTTGCTTGGGAATGGGTTAAATTGGGTCTTTGTTTGAAACAAAGTTCAAAGTCAGCAGGACAATGGTTAATGATTGATTGAGGTTTAACAACTCTTTCAACATCCTTTCTGAGCCTCCAGCTGATCGCCTGCATATACTTAAAATATCAAACCATTTGTGGAAGACAATTTTGTCTGAAAGAATATTTGCCGTGGCTGGGGAGCAAACCCAGGATCTAATGAGGTAGTCAGATGCGCTACCAACTGCATACTCTCTTAAGAACAGAGCACATTCTCTCTTCATTCCATTATGATAGAATGATGCTCTGTTCTCGCGGGGTCATTTCACGTCTAATCTCGGGGCCTTGGCGGGATTTCGGTATCCAATCTTTGGCTATACACAACAAAACAATTTAAAAACCTGATACAAACTTTCATTGGCTGACGCTTCAAATTACCGGCTTCAGCCAAAAATAGAAGCGACGTAATGTATACGTAATCAAACAAGATAAAACTGAAAGATGTTGATTTGATAATTCAAATGTTACCAGCTTCAGTCAAAAATAGAAGCGACGTAATGTATATGTAATGATCATGCAAGATGAAACTGAATGATTTCGATTCGATAATTCAAATGATGTGCTATAATTAGATTACGACGACCAAATAGGCTGTTGGTGAATCGAAAACGGCAGAGGTCATATTTGATGTTAATCAATATAGACCTCAGCTTTGGAGAGTACCAACTGCGCTATGTCCAGGACCAATAATTTATTTGCAATACGGATAGCAGAGCTACAGATAAATGGTAGTGAAGACTTTCTAACTTTGTTATTTCATTTCCAAACCCTATGTTGTGGGAACTCATTTGAATCGTCTCAACGAGACGATTCTAATGAGTACCCACAACATAGGGTCTATTGAATTATAAATGAAATATTACATTTTAGACCTTTCCCAAACGACAAAATTTTATGGTGGTCCAATATGAAAGTGGCTGCAGACTATCAAATGGATGCTTATAGCTGTAATTTGTGTAAAATATAGCACAGAAAATATTGGGACAAAAAGAGAAACTGCTGGTTATCAGCAGTTTCTTCTTTTGTCTCAACGTTTTCCCAAACCGTTTCTATTAGGGACGTCAAAACCAGGTCTTGTTTGGGAAAGGGTTAAAAAGCCCTCACTCCCTCTTATCTGCAGCTCTGGCTGATAGACCAACTCAAGGTTACTCACCACCACATTGAGGTCATGACCTTTCCACTTGTATCCATTCAGTGTGGTTAAAGCTGTCTCTCTCTCTTCTTCATTCCTAAAAACAAATACAATCTTACTTTACCCCTCTGAAAAAAAACAAAAATTTAGACCTGTCTAAAATCAAAGATGTTGCAGACAACAATTTTAAGTGAATGAAAATTTAAGTTTTTTCGTCTTTTGGATTAGAAAACATTGAAGGAAATGAAGAAATTGTTTGTCAAAAGCTATTTCTTCATAATACACAACGTTTTCTGACGCCTTTATTTTGTGAGGTATCAAAAGGCATCACTGGGTAGTAATGGGTTAAGCCTTCCCCAAATAACAAAATTTTAGTGCTATCCATACCAAAAGCCCCTTCAACAAAAGCACAAGAAGAAAATCCAGGGCCGCATTTAGTAACGAAAGTAAGATTATTTTTATCTTATTGTAACACAGAACTCGGTTGGCTCACTCTGATTTCTTGTACAATAATGATGAAATAATACCCATGTAATCAGATCTACTTTATTATCTATACAAAATCTATAACCGGATCCCCAATAAAAACTGTAAAAGTTGAAAGACTTGCCAAAGAAAGTTCAAAGGCTCATAACTTTTAAAACTAAAGTTAACACTCAAACAGATGTGTAGATAAGAGGCAGTGATGACTTTTCGAAATACTATATTTTATTTATTGTTAAGAGTTATTATCATACCTGAATGTTACAAAGCACACCTCCTTCCAAAGTTTCAACTTGACTGGCTTTAAATTTAGCTGTATCAGCTTTTTCTTGAATTCCTGAAATAGGTAAGTGATCATTAACCCTTCCACAAACAAGACCCATAAATATCAAATACTCATCAAAATTGTGCATATGGCTCTCTTAATCCTTTCCCAAACGACAAAATTTTAGGGTGATCCACTTCAATAACTGCCATAAATGAGAAAATGGAAGTTAGTAAAGATAGGATTTGTATAAAATATGGCATGGAAAATATTGAGGCAAAAGGAGAAACTGCTGGATATCAGCAGTTTCTTCTTTTGCCTCAATGTTTTTCCATTTCTATAAGGGACGTCAAAACCAGGTCTTGTTTGGGAAAGGGTTAACTGTGGTGTCTGTTACACTTTTCAAAAATACAATTATACAAACATTGGAAAAGTCACCAAAATTGCCAATTCTTTTACTTGTATATTACTATTTTTATCATAGCACAGAGATTATCAAAGGCAAGCAATGGGTGAAAATGCTGGTAATCGGCTTTTTGTACTAGTTTTTGCCTAATTGTTTTCCTAAACTCTTTCTCAGGACGATGACAAAACCAATTCTTTTGGGGGAAATGGTTTTATATCAGAGAGTTCAATTTGATTTATTGGGGTTTTACACCGTTTTCAACTACTAAAGTCATATCGCGGCAGCTGGAGCACCTAACCATGGATTCCTGGCGTTTTTCATACCAGTACTAGCACAACACCCTTACCGAGCCTCCAGCTGCTCCCCAACATAGGTTCACGATATCAAACCATTGATGGTTGACATTTTAGACAGTAAGGGTATTTCCGCGGCCGGGTATCGAACCCAGGACCTCTCGAATGAGAGGCAGATGCGCTACCAACTGCGCCATGGCCGCGGCCTTTAGCAGATTGATTTATTAGGGTTTTACGCCTTTTTCAACTACTAAGGTCATATCGTGACGGCTGGAGCACCTAACCATGGATTCCTGGCGTTTCTCATACCAGTACTAGCACAACACCCTTACCAAGCCTCCAGCTGCTCCCCCACGTAGGTTCACGATATCAAACCATTGATGGGTGACATTTTTCTCAGTAAGGGTATTTGCCGTGACCGGGTATTGAACCCGGGACCTCTCGAATGAGAGGCAGATGCGCTACCAACTGCGCCATGGCTGCGACCTTTAACGGAGAGTTCAAATTTACCCGTTATGAATCAAGAAATGAAACAATACTTACAGCAAAACCAAACTTCTTTGGTAAGTTGGTGACTGATATTTTAAACAATTCAGACGTAAACCCCTCCCTCTTTGTGTATAAATATTCATCAGGCTCTGTAGGTCCATCATCACCTTTCTCAGTCAGTGTGCCATCTTCAGCTGCCATCTCATCATCTTTTGCTATATTTTCTGTTTCGTTAACTTCATTTTCCACTGGGACACATTCCGTTGTCATCTCACTTTTTGTTTGTCCAGCATCAGCTTTGATGATATTGTCTCCTGCTTTATCATCTGTTTCTCTTTTATCAACTTGATCTTTCCTTTCACTTTCCGTTTTATCATTGTCCTTTATTTCTCCATCAAGATTCTGTATGTTATCAGGCTTTGTCTCTTCAGTAGTATAACACCCAGGTTTTTCTTGCTCTGTTATCTTGTTTTGTGAATCCATCATGTCATTAGTTCTTTCCGGTCACCTGGAAAAAAAATACGAATAAACACCAGAGCTCCAGATAAGAGGGGGTGATGACTTTAAAAAAAGAAATATTTCACTAAAATTTCATCAAACCCAATGTTGTGGGTACTCATTAGAATCGACTCATCGAGACGATTCAAATGAGTACCCACAACATAGGGTTTGGATTTGAAATAAAAAAGTTAGAAAGTCTTCACCCACTCTTATCTGGAGCTCTGAAACACCAGCGCAACAAGAGGGGATTATATATGGCTCAACAAAAGGCAAAATACAAGTCTCCTCAAATGGCAAGTTAACCAATTCATTTTTGTGGTAAACTCATGGGAGTAGTCTTAAAATTTGGATTCAATAGAGTTTCACGTCCAACTCAACTGCTATTAAAAGTCATAAGGAGATGGGACCTTGGTTTAAAGTTTCATCAGGAAGACTGGAGAGGCGGTGGATCGAACCTGGGACTCTTGTGTTACAGGTCCAGCTTGTTACCACTGCACCAAATCTGCCCCTGAATAATCTCACGATGATTAAAATAAGTACCCACAAAATTGGGCTTTGACTTGAAATAGCGTATCTTTAGAAAACATTTAGCCCCCCCTATCTGTTGGTCTATACACTATTTGACCGTTTCAAAAACAAGAAATACATGTAGTTTGTCTTCAAGGATTGGAGGAAAACATTGCCACAAAAAGAAAATGCTGCTTAACGACCAGCATTTTTTGCCCTTTTGCTTTAAAATTTTCTTTTCTATGTCATTGTGCTAAAATCTTTTTTTGTTAATCTAACATGCATTTTTTTTTTGTCTGCAGAAACTTACAATATGAAACAATCTAAGAAAATTGAGAAGTTTCTATTGAAAATGGGGCCTTTTATGGGACCACAGGAATAGGCAAAAAGTTCTATGAAATTTAATCAGACATGTCGATGGCCCTTAGGCATGACTGTTATGTGTAAAATTATATTCCATTTCTACAGACTTCTTGTCTTTATTCAGTTTTGTATTTTTGTTGCCAAAGTCAAGACAAGATCAGCTTCAGTTGTTTAGGCAGTAGCGGATTTTGGGGTATAGCCAAGGTTTCTTTTACTAAGAAATTGGGGCCGAATATCTGTGCCTTCCCCTCTTGGAATTTTTCCCCTAAATTGTAATTTTCCCCTCATAGATCAATGTTTTAACTTTTAAAATATTCTCCCATGGGAGTATTTATGTTTACAACCAAAGATCTTCAGTTTATGAGCTTATAGATTACTTTCAAAATCTATTTTCTTCGTTTTCTAAAACATTTAGAAGCATTTTCTGCATTCAAGCAAAAAAACATGCTTGAAAATTTTTCCCCTATAAGAGCTCATTCGACTCGGGCCCCTTCCCTAACCATAAAAAGAACCCATGATAGCCGATAGGCCGCTAGATTATCAAAGTCTAAAGTTTTTAACAGTATATATCAGCAAAATCAGGTTTACCATGTCAAACTATGACATATAATCGGTAATCAGATCCAAATTCACTTTCATTTAAATTGGTTTTCATTCTTTTACTTCGAGGTAAACAAACCGAGGCAATTGAAAGCTAAAGTTTTCATGTGAAGAGAAAAGTAACAGGGGTAAAGACTAGCAGGGGCCCAGTCGCCAATGGCCCCTAGAATTTGGGCTGGGCCCCTAAATATTTAGAGAAAATGCCCATACCCTTAATGTTAACAATCAAATTTTGTTATTCTGGGCCACTAAGTTAAAATTGTCAGTCTTTATCCCTGAGTAAAAGCAGAGGCTAAGATGTGAAAGTTGCAAATATTTCAATGCCAATTGACAAGTTTTTGGTATCATTTTAAGGATAAATAAGTTTTCTACAATACTTATAAATTTGGATAGACAATTTTAACATTTATGATAAAATATTGCAATAAGGTCATATCTAGTAGTAATCCGGATTAATCTAGTAGGTAAATAATATTTGTGCTCAAGTATGGGTTTTTATGACAAGAATCTACCAATTGGTACCAAACAACAAAGGTTATCAATTGTAATAAAATCGTATGAAACGATAATTTAGCTAGCTATCCTCTACTGCCTAAACAACTGTAGCTGTTAGCAGATGAATGTTAACAAAACTAGAATTCACAGACACTTATGTTTATCAGCATTTTCTAAAAATAATGCACATTGCACAAGCCGTATCTCTAAAGCAACAGCTTTCAAGGCCCAGGGTGGGATTAGAATATAGAATTAGAGCATGACAAAGCCTGATATTCACGACAAAGATGAAAAATATGTAAGGGCTTATAAATAGGACTACACAAAGTCTAGGTTGAGAAAACGTCCGCGAAAACCAATGACATTTGACTTTAAAACTATTCTTAATAATGGAATTGTTCAAAACACACTTCTAATTCATACAAAAATACTCAATATATCAACACTAATCTTCAAAATGAAATGACAAAAGTTAAAAACCCAATTTTTTGTTCATTTCATAAACGTGCCTGGAAAAAATTTTACCACGGAGTAGCCTCCCTTAGCTGTCAAATAAAGGGAGAACACTCTACCAGAAAAGATGGACAGAAAAGAACACTACAAACACAAGGCTGATTCTGTAGATGTGTTGAAAGACAGGCGACGACACGAGGAAATTTGTAAGATTTGCTTTTTAGGTCAACAAACCCTTGTTTTATTTAATGTGTTCAGCCTTCAGTTTCGAAGTTTTGTGGCTCATGTAGCGGAATTAGAGGCATTTCTTGATATGAGAAACCGGACATATCAGATATTTGGGATTTGTGAAGTTTACCCTAAAGTTGGTGTAGATAAAATGAGCTTGAATGACTTAAAATTTGATGGCTATGATGTTTTTTATCCAAACAATAGTGGAGATAGAGGTGTTTTATTGTTGATAAAGAAGTATCTTAAAGCCTTGAAAGTGTCTAGTCTACATCATTTAAACTACAATGAAAACATATGGTGTGAAATTCAGTTGCGTGAAAGAGATTCACTGTTATTAGGGGTAGTTCCAAAAAAAATGCAGCAAAAGCGTGACATTGGGGGTTGAAATTCAAACCCGTTTCATCAAAGTTTTCTCTGCTGTATTTAATCCAGGAAATGTTGAATTTTGAGAAACCAGTAAAGGTTTTAGGGTAGAAAATGAGCAAGATACTAAAATTTTCAGAATTTAAGCAATTTTGAAATCAAATTTTCACTGATATTCGATTATTTTAACTGAATATCTGAGGTCAAATATTAAGAAGAATATGAAAATTTTCACCTGCTATTAATGAGGGATATATGAATACATGTTTCAGACAAATCGTTCAAAGATAACATGCTTATTTAAGTTTTTAAGAGTTTTTTCCTGAATATTTGGCCCAATTTTTTACATGTGTACTTACAAAAGTTTTTCTGTATGAAAAAGTGCACATCTTACAGCAAAAACAAGTAAGTTTCATTAGACTTATGACTTTTCTCAGATCATATGCTATATTACAAAGTAATTGGACCAGGTTGACTGAAGTTACTATGTGGCCAAAGTTTTCACATAATGTGTTTCACTTGTGACAATTTCAGTGAAGTCAATATAGAATTCCTGTAACATTGAAAATTATCAAGACAAAACTTAAACAAAATGTTTTTGACTTTATGGTCTTTAAATGAGATTGACTTTTGACCTGATTGGATTTGCATATCCTGAGTTATTTGCCCTTGAGTGACAAAATTGCTGTTTTTGACTGTTTTCGCCAGTGTTTTTTTTTTTATTTTGGGGGAAGGCGGTCAGGGCCCATAGGTGGGGGAGAATTTTCGCGTGAACGCCCAAAAAGGGGAAATTTCAATACATGCTTATACTCTCAAATACAGTATTATAAATGCATTTAACTTGCTTGTATATCATAATGGAACATTCAAACAACCATTAGAACTGTTAGAGATGCCAAGAATCTAACTATGATTTGGATTTTTCTTTGCAAGAAAAAATCTAGTTCCAGGAGGGGAAAATTTCTCTAAAATGGGGGAAAAAAGTATATTCCTCAGAGAGGGGAAAGGGGCCCAATAACGACCGTTTTTTTAAGAAAAAAAATCACTGTTCGCTATAGCACCCTCAAATATTCAGCAATCAAGACAAAACTCTAAAAATAGGCTTGGAATATTTGATGATATTCATAATGAGGTTTCTGCTCAGCTTAACTTTGAGCCTGATTGAAATTTCACTTTCAGCCTGATAAATGTAACACTTCCTTAACGAATTCTGAGTTATGGGCCCTTGAGTTGACATTATGACAGAATTGACATTTTTTCACTGCTGCAATAACAAATATTAGAAATTCGATTTCTCTTTGCTTTAATTTAGGAACCATTGATATTGATCATTCAAGATGGGCTTGACTATCTGATGGATTTTGACAATTCTGGCTTGATCAGAGCTGAAAAGCATGAAATTTGTACCCTTGGCTTACACAAAACTTACGTTTTTGACTTTATTTCACCCAGACTCTAGCACAAAGGAGTATTAACCAAGTCAAAACTAATGGACCAAATGTTAGTTACAAAAAGTTCCAAAAAGATTTTAACTTTCAGCCTTATCAGAAATACATATGCTAAGTTAAAGGCCTGTATTTTTAACAAAAAGAAATTTATTTTGTTTTCGCTCTAGCACCCACAAAATTGGCCAATCAAGAAAAGAATTCTAGGTAAAACGTTTTGACATTAAAAGCTTGGAGAGACAAGTGCACAGATTATGATAATAACAAAGTTTATCATTACAATCTTTGAGGCAAAGCTGTTGTTTTACTCTAACTTTAAATAATGACCAGTGATGATCAAGAAAAAAATGTTATTGGAAAAATATTAGTGACCAGACCCTGGATAAGTTTGATATACAGCCTGATTGGAATCATGTTTGAGTATCTTGAGTTATTTACCTTTGAATTTGACAAAATTCTCCTTTTTCAATTTGATTGCACTTTAGTATCCAGAAAATTAGTATTAACAAATCAAGCCAAACATCTGTAACCCTAAGATCTCTGATGAGATTGATTTTTTGGTCTCCTAGGAATCTCAACGTTTTAGACTAATAAGTGCCCTTGAATCAGACAAATTTGCTGTTTATTACTTAAATTTCTTCTTTATCTGGATTCCAATATATTCTTTATTGATGACTTGATGCCATATAGCATGTCGGTGTCAGGTAAGTCACTTAGGTCCACCATTGTCTTCTGATTTATTAGTTTTTCTCTGTTTTTCTTAAAGAATTCCTTTGAGCTACCTGCTATTTTCACTAATATTTCTGCAAGAAATCCTTCAAATGATAATTTTTTTTCAGGGCCTATATTGTCTTTTTAGCTCACCTGAGCACAAAGTGCTCAAGGTGAGGTATTGTGATCGGTCGTTGTCCGTCGTCCGTCCGTCCGGTCGTCCGTCCGTCCGGCCGTCCGTCCGGCCGTCTGTCCACAATTTCTTTAAAGATCTTCTTCTCCCAAACCAGTGGGACAATCTTTTTGAAACTTGGCAGGAATGATCCTTGGGTGAAGGGCTTTCAAAGTTGTTAAAAGAATTTGATTCTATCAAAGACTCTGGCTGCCGCGGCATGAGAAAAGGGGAAAATAGCCAAATCTTTTAAAAATCTTCTTCTACCTAACCAGTTGGCCAATATTCTTGAAACTTCATATGAATGATCCTTGGGTGAAGGGCTTTCAAAGTTGTTTTAAAAAGACTTTGATTCTATCAAAGACTCTGGCTGCCGCGGCATGAGAAAAGGGGAAAATAGCCAAATCTTTTAAAAATCATCTCCTGCCTAACAAGTTGGCCAATATTCTTGAAACTTCACATGAATGATCCTTGGATGAAGGGCTTTCAAAGTTGTTAAAAGAATTTGATTCCATCTAAGACTCTCGCTGCCGCGGCATGAGAAAAGGGGAAAATAGCCAAATCTTTTAAAAAATCATCTCCTGCCTAACCAGTTGGCCAATATTCTTGAAACTTCACATAAATGATCCTTGGATGAAGGGCTTTCAAAGTTCTTAAAAGAATTTGATTCCATCAAAGAATCTGGCTGCCGCGGCATGAGAAAAGGGGAAAATAGCCAAATCTTTTAAAAATCATCTCCTGCCTAACCAGTTGGCCAATATTCTTGAAAGTTCACATGAATGATCCTTTGATGAAGGGCTTTCAGATTTGTTAGAAGAATTTTGTTAATTTTCAAACTATTGCCTATTAGTGCAGTAGTATCAGATTAAGGACAAAAGGGCAATACTTTTAAAAAAGGCTGAATATTTGTTACATTCATTTGAAAAACACATGAGAAAGGGCTTTATTGAAACATTTATTTTGCTGCTATTCAGGTCTAAGTGTTTAATTTCAACAAGGCAACAATTTTCAGGTGAGCGACCTAGGGCCATCATGGCCCTCTTGTCAATATATATCTTGTCTGAGAGAAATAAAAAGAATTGTGCAAAAAAAGTGGAATTTTGTAATTTTTTGTCACAAGTGAAACACTTATAGTAAAGTACAATACTTGTGTACAATATTTCCTGCATGTTTTTCTTTTTGTGCTGATAATTACATTCAGAAAATATATATCTCAAACTATCATTTGGTGGTAAATATGCTTACATTTCATGTCACACAAATAAAATATGCTAGTCTAAAATCACACGAATACAAAATTTCAATGTTTTTCTAAAAATATTTTTTCTTGGATAAGTTTTAATGACTAGAATTGTATTAATTCTATTCCTTTATCATATGTGAATAATTAGAAAGAAAGAAAACTGTAAACCTTTTGGAAAAACTCAAATTACATGTGTTTACTTAAAGTGCCAAAAGAGTGTTTCACTTGTGACAGCCAAAAAACTCAGATGGTGAAGCTATTAGCTCAAGTTATTGATTGATCTTCTTTCCAGATTTTCTTTAAACCTACTGGATCTAGAAACTAGCTAAAGAAGATAAATCTACCAATGATTAACAAAATGCTGACACCTGAAACGCCAAATGTTTCACTTGTGACAATTCCACCCTGCTCTAATAAAATGTGCCTCATGTTAAGATTTTTTATATTTCTGATAGTTTGTTAGATTCACATCATAGCTAAGTGAATATCAGTTATATCAAAACCATTCTTTTAGCCATATACTTTATAATAGCTTAAATATGACACTTGCAATGCTAACCATTGGAAAATTTACATGATTTTAAATTCAAAGGGTATGCTCACGATATATGAATATATGTGAATATATCATACCATAATAACATAAAAATCAGTCCCTTTTACAGCTTAAATGTTAAAGTTTTACTGAAAAGAAAATTATACTTGTAAAGCCATAGGTGCATTTAAAATCGAACATTGAATTGAGGGGTATTTTCAAAATGTCACGCAAAAAGTGTTTCACTTGTGACATTTTGACCACCTTTTTGACTCATAACTTTTGAATGGCTTGTGATAGAGGCATGAAATTTTCCACACTTATAGAGAACTACAAGATACACATTCTGGTGCATAATTCGGTTATTTTTGTGCCAAAACCATTAAGTTATTCCTTCTAATAAAAAAGGAGGCATTTTTTTTGGAACTACCCTTAGGTATGGTATATCGCAGTCCTACTTCAACGAGAGAAAATAATTCAAGACTCTTTGATATGATAAAGAGATCATGTGATATGAACTACAGCCACTATGCTTTGATGGGAGACTTTAATTTTGGAGATATCGATTGGGTAAAACCAGAATGTAAATATCCTGAGAATTCAGAAGGAAGTAGGTTTTTTAGCTGTGTGTATGATAATTTTCTACATCAACATGTTCACGAGTTTACAAGATTTAGGGACGGACAAAACCCAAGTTGTCTGGACTTGTTATTTACCAATGAAGAGTTTATGATTTACGAGGACTCAATTTTCATTAAGCAACCAATTGGAAAAAGTGACCATTCAGTAATAAGCTGTAATTTGAATTTGTATGTTGAGAATAATGATGAACAGTTTGTCCGGCGACAGTATTTTAAGGGAGATTATGACAGTATTAAATCAGAGATTAACAAGGTTGGATGGGATGACCTTCTAAGCAATAAGGGAGTAAACGAAGCATGGAATTCATTGAAATCGGTCATAGAAGAACTTTCTTCAAAATACATTCCTGAGAGGAAAATGAAAATGAATGGTAACAAGAGAAATTCACCACTTTGGTTGGACAATTTGACTCGCCGTGCAGTTATTAAGAAAAGTAAGTGCTGGAAAAAGTATAAGTATTCTAGATCTCAAAACAATTACACAAAGTATGCAGAAGCCAGGCAAACATGTGCTAACCAGGTTAAAGAAGCCAAGAGAAGTTATGAGAGAAAAATAGCGTTTGAAGTGAAAAGTAACAACAAGTCCTTCTGGAGATATGTGAATTCTAAAAGAAAAACCAGAGAATCAATAGGGGTGTTGAATCGATCTGACAACTCAGAAGCAAAATCTGACATTGATAAAGCAGAAGTTTTGAATTCATTTTTTAGCAGTGTGTTTATTAGATCAGATATGGACGCTACCGAACAATTACATCATACTAGGAGTGTCAGTCAGGAACTTGATGAGTTTACAGTGTCTACAGAGCATGTTTTAAAAGCACTTAGTTCGCTTAAACCGGAGAAATCGCCAGGCCCTGATAATATTCACCCAAAGGTTCTATATGAAGCAAGGAATGAGTTGGCCAAACCTCTAGCAATATTGTTTACTAAAAGCTTAAACGAAGGATGTATCCCAGATGACTGGCGCAAAGCTATCGTCTCTCCAATATTTAAAAAAGGGAACAAGAAAGATCCATCAAATTATCGTCCAGTAAGTTTGACATCTGTTGTTTGTAAACTTTGTGAGCGGCTAGTTAGGGAACAACTCATGGATCATATGAACAAGAACAATCTTTTTGCGGATGCACAATACGGTTTCAGACCAGGTAGATCATGTGTTGTCCAACTGCTAGAGATACTGGATGATTGGACGGAATCATTAGACAACGGAATACCAATTGATGTTATATATCTTGACTTTGCGAAGGCTTTTGACCGATTGTCTCATGAGCATTTGATATATAAGCTTAGAGAGTTAGGAGTTACTGGAACTGCATTGAAGTGGATCCAGGACTTCTTGCGTGGTAGGCAGCAATGTGTACGAGTTGGTTCTTCCTTGTCATCCTGGACTGATGTGGGTGGTTTCAAAAAAAAAGAGGATAAAGTGTGACATTGGGTGTCAAAAATTAAAATAATCATTTGCTGATGTTTTCTCTAGAAATGTTTTGCTAATATGTCAAATTTTCAGAAAATGTACATGGGAAGGTGGAGGACAAAGACAATTTACTTTTTAATTTTGAATTTGTTCAAATCCATTGACTCATTTTTTAAGGATATCTGATTTTTTCTAGACATCTTAAGGCTTGGAAAAGTTATATAATTGAAAGATTATTTGTCTTATTTGTTTATAGCATAGGTAAAGCTACAATCTGATACAAAAATTTGCTACTTCTGCGTGATGTATCAAATTTTATGAGAATTTGAAGTAGAATTTTGCTCTGTTTTTTCATTTATCACTAATAAAAGTTTCTGTAAAAGACGCAATATGTTAGGAAAATAGCTGTAGTGCTATCTAATGTGACAATGAACACATAGCTATAGATAAGCCAAAAAAAGTTTTTCTACGAGTAGCCACAAGTAGTTTACATGGCACCAAAGAAACTGGAAAGTGCGTTTCACTGGGGACAAAAGTATGAACAAAATTGTTTTAGGCCTTCTTCTGTTTAGAAGCTGATAAAATGTACATGAAATTTGTATGTATCATTGACAAGGCCTTGTAGATTAATAAATTCTGGTATCTTTCCATGGTCTGAAACAACCAACTGGCACATATTTCTAAGCTTTACCTACATTTTTAAAGTTAAGATACCGAAATAAATGGTAGAAGAATTCAATTTGATTCTTGTTTAGTTTGAATGTAAAGATTATTGTCCAAAGACTCAATTAAAGATGTATACAAATTGAAATAGGAAAAGATTCTGAAAAAAAGTCACCAGATACAAATGCAGCTGAAACTGTTTCACTGGGGACATAAAATTGTTAGGCTCAGGATAAATAAGACTAATTTGTTATTGTTCATATTTCATTTTTTCTATAATTTCAAACATGGCAATTGCTTTTTAGATTTAATATCAATATATAAGTACAATTTTGCTGTCAGAAATTTAGAAAATGATGTCTTTGATATTTTACCTACGCCATGGGGATATCAAGAAAAATGTCTTGTGAAATATTAGAAAATAACCTATATTTATAACAAGTAATCAGAAGTAACCAGGCAACATCCTAAACTTAAGATCTTTAAACAGTTAGACTGATATAGTGTCATGCAGCAAAATTGTGTTTCACTGGGGACATTTGTTTTCAGATGACAGATACCAAATGCACATCCTCCTCTCATTTATTCTATTGCTGGTGATCTTTTTGGCACAAACTCTCTTGGAAAATATAAAAGAATGCACATTTGAAAAAGATGCGGAACAATTATAAGCACCCAAACACAAAATGTTTCACTAGGGACAATTTGGGGTACCTACAGATATAGCTTTAGCAGATCAAAGTGTAAAGACATGCAACAATAGTTTTATGCTTATTTTAATCTTATAATATCAACATCATCAAATTAACTTAATTAACAGGTTGCAATTCTACAGAAATCAAATAAGACCAAAATACATTGAGAATCAAGTAAATTTCAACAAAATTTTCGTCAGCATGTTGTATGTTATAAACCCAGAATGTATAGTCTAAATAAGGTAATATGCATCTGAAACCTTTACGAAGATAAAGATTATAAGTCAAAGTTTCATTTAAATACTAAGTTTCCATCACCAAATACCTACACTTTATGTAATAACAGTCATAATAATGATGTTATCAGAAAATGTCACACAAAAATCGTTTCACTAGGGACAATTTTAGCATCATTTTTTGTCATAATTTTTTTATTTATCAAGATATGTTCATGAAATTTTGAATATATCTTAACACTAAGGCAACACTTGTTTAAGGACAAAAAGCTCACCAAAAGCTTTTAAAATATCTTCTGTAGCTCACTTTGAAAAAAAATCCTCTTTTTTTTTGAAATCACCCATGTTGTGAGTGGGGTTCCTCTTTTGAGTGTCTGGATAAGGATATGTTCCTGCCACTTTACAAGTCTCTAATCAGACCCATCCTAGAATACGGTTCATGTGTATGGTCCCCTTACCAGAAAAGACACATCAAGATGATAGAAGACATTCAAAGGAGAGCTACCAAACTAGTGCCAGAAGTAGCCCATTTGACATACGAGGAAAGATTGTTGAAATTAGGATTAGTTAGTTTGGAATACAGGAGAGACAGAGCTGATATGGTGCAGATTTACAAATCATTACACAACTTGGACCAATTGAAGTGGGACAATATGTTTTCCTTGGCTCAGGATGATCTGAGAGGACATTACTTAAAGTTCAAAACCAAGAAGTGTCATCTCAACATTAGACTGAATAGTTTTACATTCCGATCGGTTTCTTTTTGGAACAATATAAGTGACGAAACCATATCTGCTGATAGTGTCAATCAGTTTAAATCAAGGTTAAACGCTGAGAATTGGAACATTAAGAAATTTAAACCGTCTTGTTATGCACTCTGAGACGAACAAGGTCACTTTACACGTTGGAGAAGTTTACCAAAACAGCATATCAGAGGGGTCACGACAGATTGTATCTACTATATTGACCCTACGATCCAGGTATCCAGGTATCCAGGTATGTTTGTTCGTACTCAAATCAGATCGTACTACAATAGTTATTTATGTCTAATAGATTAGGGTTCATAGATAGATGGCATGCTATGCTATCTGGTTTAAACCGGATATTATCACGTTCTGTCTCTGTTTAATTTGGTTGTTGCAATAGGCAAATGCTAGCTGTGATATCTATCTATATATACTGCCTAACTCCCCTTTCGGGTATTACTGGCAGGTAGCCACAAATCTTATGATGGGTTTCCTTTTGTGAATCCCAGATCATGATTATTTTGGTTATATTTTTCCTACCAGGCCAATACTAGTTTAAGACAATTTATTGACAGACCTTTTTAAAGTCGCAACAATCAATGTGCGTACTGTATCTTCACTGAATTTGTTTTACTGAATCAAAGTATCTCTAGTCGGTGGTGTCCGTAGTCGAGAGGTAGAGCGTCGGTCTTACGAATAAGAGGTTCCGAGTTCGATTCCTGGCAGCGAAGGTTGTTCTTGGCATCTCATTGGCCCACATATTGGGCGGGAGCACTGGTGGATTTCCAGGAAGCACAATGGAGAGGGATAAAAATAAGTTGAAGAAACTTGCTTCCCAATTGATGCAAAATAAAATTAATGCATTCAAAGGAACATCTGAAGTATCTATGAAGAACGAATGTCTATATTGCTGCTTGCTTATATTTAGCATTTGTAATTCCAAAACAACTTTTTTTTATATCTTCATGTGAGAACCTTTATCGAATATGATTATGATAAACATTTCTGTGCATTTCATCTCTTGGAGAATCCAATATTTTACTTTTTCATGCATCATCATATTTCACTGAGATTTTAATTTTTTTTTCAACAGCACTACGAAAGGAAAAAAGAGACAAGCTGATAAGCGCTAAAAGGTTCAGACATGATGACGATTTATCTGACAATTTGGATCACACTTTTACAGTTGAACAGGTTTGAACTTTGATGTACAGTTTTTGAGTAGGTTTGATGTACAATAAATGAAATGTTTCATTTTGAAGAGCTTTTATCCCCTTTTATCTGCAGCTCTGATTAATCCTCTCCCAAACAAGACCTGAATTTGACATCCCTAGTAAGAAAGACTTTGGAAATATTGAGGCAAAAGAAGAAAATGCTGTTTTGTCTCAATATTTTCTTGATTGGACAGGTCCAAATTGTTAAGTCAGGAAAGGGTTTATGTCTATCCATTTTCAGACAATAAAGTTGATATGTTTTTAACATAATATAAATTTTAAAATTGTTATGTATAAATTTGCTATAATAAATAATTATTTTGATTTAATATTTCATATTTTATAGTAAAACATTTTGTAGTTATTCATTTTTAAGTGGGACCAACAATCTGTAAACTGGACAAAGATAACATATAATTGGTTTTGACATCCCTTATGATTTTTTGGTGGAAAAAGTTTTTGAAAGTATTGTGAGAAAAGATTTTAAGTGTTGGTTGCCTGCATTCTTTACATATCTACTAAGTAGGCCTGTTTGGTCCTTGATGAAAAGGCTGATTTGTTGCAGGTGACTTCAATTGTGAAACAGCTACAGCACGGTAGTACAGACAAACTGAAGGACCTACAGACGTTAAGACAAGCTTGTGCTCAGGGATCTTTATACATAGAGGCATTCTTCAAGTAAGGACACTCAGATTTATCCTTCTTTAACAATATGACTTTCTTTCATTTCGTACCATTATAAAAGTGTAAGCTTACTTAAATTAAAGGGCAAAATAATTGACAATGACAAAATGTATGTTGTTAAAGACAGGATTTGTGTACAATGCTTCACTGAAATTTGGGACGAGAAGAATATAATGCTTGTTTCCAGCAAATCCAGTCTAGATTAGAAAAGGGTTAAAAGACAAATTGAGCTTTACTTTGACTGAAAAGGAATGGTATCAACTTTTAACATAGCTGGCATTTTAGCTTAAATTTTGACAGATAAACTTTGGTAAGCTGGTTAAACTTTCTATTTATCTATTTGTTTCTAAAATATTATCTGCAACCTCTTTTTTACCTTTCCCAAATTCTAAAAAGTTAGGATGGTCCAATTTGAAAGCTGCTGCAGACTCCAAGATGTAAACTGACACGATTTAAAAACGCAAAATAGTACTTTTACAAATGGTATCTCCTGCATCTTACAAAACCGATGTATAGCCAGGTAAAATTGTTAATGTTACAATTGTTAACATAACAGGACAGAAAATGACCTTTAAAGCCACGAATAATGCCTGAATGGACGTCAGATTATGCCAAAATGCACGGTGTGTCAAGAGCCTGGCATTGAACATCGATGACAGCGAACCCAGTGTTTTCACAGACGATTTATCACCATGTCGCGATGTATAGGCCGCCCGCGATTACCAACCATAGAATTTGCTGTAGACTGAGCCGTCACAAATCTTTTGCGTTAGTGACGTTGACGTATACAATTATGTTGACGTACAGTTGTTACACGCAGCTGACTGGGACGTGGGTGGTCTGTAAATCTACCTGTGTCGTTTACACGTCTCATAAACCTTGGAACCGTCGATTCGGCTACATTAAAGCGCCTAGCTACCTTCATTTGCGAAACACGGCAAACCAAAAGCCAAAAAACTCGGTTCCTTTTTCGCAAAGTAAGCCTCGGCATTTTATACACAATTTTCTTTCGTTGTTCTCGTATGTTTTCAATAAGTAAATCAATGTGGCAATTTGTACACAAAAAAATCTAAGTGATTTAACACGTGGTCTGAATGCACGAGACGCACGAGCATTTAGTGATGGGCGGTTCAGATGTCCAGATAGTTAACAGAAAACACGACAAAATCGCTGGGGCATGAAGCGTATACATTGTCTCATATATGTCCCCAAATATGGTGCCGATCGTGACAATAGGAAAGGAATGGTTAATGAAAACGTGTTTTGCGTTTTTAAATCGTGTCAGTTTATTTGTCTAAAGGTAAAATTTGTGAATAATATAGCTAAGAAAACATTGAGGCCAATTATAAATTGCTGAAATTCAGCATTTTCTCCACAATTTTATCCAAAGCCTTTTCAACTAGACATATCAATACTAGGTCTTGTTTGGGAAAGGGTTAACACTGTCAGGTCAGAAACATTATTCAAAGAGTTTGGGGTTTTTTTTCAGGGTAGATAACTCCTTACCCTGCCTGGTTGGCCTGTTAACGGGTCATGACACAGAAATACAGTATGAGGCTGCTTGGTGTTTAACCAACATATCCGCAGGAACGCACGACCATGCAGTGTCTATAGTCAAGTCTGCAGCTCCTTATCTCATAACATTTCTTAGTTCCAGTAGTCATATGTTACAAGTAAGTTTGGCCAAACTTTAATAGCTTATGCTTTAAAGAAGTCTGATTAGGGTTAAAAAATGTGTTGCTGGTGTTGACACTTTCGTAAGACCTAATGTTCTGTAACTAAATCATGATTATACCTTACTACCATGTATATTCCAGTGACATATGTGTCTGTGTTATGCTTTGATTAGAGTTTTTATGTTCAAGTTTTATACCTCCATGAAATTTTGTTCTGTACTTCAGTAGACCGATTGCAAATCAATATCTTAATAAGATATCACTTTTGTGATCAAAGGCAAACTCATGTGTTTATCCACTTATCGTCGATGGGGAGTCAAAACCTCGTAACTCCAGCTTATTCAAGCTGTAGTTACGAGGTTTTGACTCCCCACCAACGTTATGTTTTAGGACCAATGTGCCTGGGCTCTAGGTAATCTAGCAGGAGATGGGCCAGCATGCAGAGATTTACTTCATAAACAAGGAATAGTTCTACCTCTTGTTAGACTCTTACAGGTACATATGCCTTATTGATCTCTTTGATTAATATAATTGGGATCTTTAGTTAACCCTTTCCATAACGACAAAATTTTAGGGTGTTCCAATGTGAAAGCTGCTGCAGATGACTAAAGGCATGTTGGTGAAGATTGGATTGGTGTACAATACATGTATAGCATGGAAAATGTTGAGGCAAAAGAAGAAACTGCTGGTTATCAGCAGTTTCTTCTTTTGTCTCAATGTTTTCCCAAGCTATTTATATCAGGGGCGTTAAAACCAGGTCTTGTTTGGGAAAGGGTTAACCATTTTAATACCTGAACCCCTGATGTAGAGTGATATCCCCATTCATTTGCAAGTGTAAATAATGTGTTGATTTCAATGAGTACCCAGAACATAGGGTTTGATGAATGATAAAGATTGATGCATGATTAACCTTTTCCCAAACAAGACAATTTGGGATGGTCCAAATTGAAACCAGTTCCAAGCAACATTCTTAAGTTGATGGAATTTTAATTTTTTACTATTTTCTTGGTAGAAAGCATTGTGTAAAACGAAGAAATTGTTTGCCACAAACAATTTCTGTATTGTCCATAATGTTTGCTGTAATCTTTTTCTGGAGCGGTGTCAAAAGTGTCAATGTGTTAACCCTTTCCCAAACGGCAAAATTTTAGGCTAGTCCAAATTCAAAGGGGTTGCAGATGACAAAATGAATAATATCAAAAGGAGAAAATATGCATGTTATAGCCCAGAAAATATTGAGGCAAAAGGAGAAACTGCTGGTTATCAGCAGTTTCTTCTTTTGTCTCAATGTTTTCCCTAGCCAAAATTATTAGGGGCGTCAAAACCAGGTCTTGTTTGGAAAAGGGTTAAAGTGTGTTTTAATGATGTACATGTATTGCATTTTGAAAAGTTATAATCACCCTCTCTTGTAGTCCCGATATATTTCAGTCACCAGTGCCTGCAGTCATACAGTCTTCAGCATTTGCTCTATCCAACATGGCCAGAGATTCACAGGAAGTTACAAAGTAAGTAACATTTGTAAGCGTTGTGATACTGAATTAACCCTTTCCCAAACAGCAAAATTTTAGGGTGATCCACTTCAAAAACTGCCACAAATGACAAAATGGATGTTATAAAAGATAGGATTTGGGTAAAATGTGGCATAGAAAATATTGAGACAAAAGGAGAAACTGCTGTTTATCAGCAGTTTCTTCTTTTGTTTCAATGTTTTCCAAAGCCTTTCCTATTAGGGACGTCAAAACCAGGTCTTGTTTGGGAAAGGGTTAATATTTCACCAGAGCTCCAGATAAGAGGGGTGGTGACTTTTCAAAAAGAAATTTCACTTAAATGTCATCAAACTGTATGTTGTGGGTACTCATTAGAATCGTCTCATTGAGATGATTCAAATGAGTACCCACAACATAGGGTTTGGATTCGAAATAAAAAAGTTAGAAAGTCTTCATCCCCCTCTTATCTGGAGCTCTGTTTCACCAAAGGTTGTAATTTTAGACTGCTCTTATTTGACAGCGGCTGCAGACCACAAAATTTGTGTTGATAAACAAAGGATTCATGTAAAATAAAGCTCAGAAAATATTGAGACAAAGTACAAAATGCTGCTAATAGCATTTTCTTCTTCTATCTCAATGTTTTCCCAAGATATTTTTCTCCTATCTGTCCGTCTGTCTGTCCAAACTTAACATTGGTGTTTTCTCCAAAAATATTTGACATACAAGGCTCAAATTTGGTATGTAACCTTCTTTAAATGATATCAGTCTATCTGTTCCATGCAATATGATCTTCCTTAAGGTCATTTGTTAACCCTTTTCAACTCTTAAAATGAAGTCTTAACATGAAAACTTGACATTGGCATTTCGGGGGCATTCATGTTTCTCAAACACATCTTGTTCTCACTTGTTTGTTTTGCAGTGAAATAGTAAAGGCTGGTGTTGTAGATAGTTTACCCCAATACTTACATTTAAAACCAGACAACAGAAACATTTTGACTGAGGTGTCTTGGATATTAACATATCTAACTACAAGGTGAGTCTTGATTAATTGTTCTGATCGAAGCTTTTGTGTGAATAAGAGATCTGTTCTTTCCCCTCAATACTTTTTAAGTCAGATGAATAATTAAATCACCAATAAAATGCAATCTACCGGTAACATTAACATTAGCATTTCTTTTCATTTTGAAACTGTCTATGCTTTGTTTTACGATTCATAATGGGTTTATCCATGATCCTATTACAAGACATCCTTTTACGTAGGATAGCGTAATTAGAAACCAGATTGTCTGAAATGGCATTTTTTTATATTTAAGTAAGGGTTGATTTCTTGTTTCAGTGGAGAGCATGTACCTGCCCTTATAAACCAAGGTATACTTCCATCCATTGTAACTATGCTTGTTAAACTGACTACAGAACAACCTCAAGATGTTCAAGTAAGTCTAGTTCAAATGCTATGCATTATTAGTTCAACTATACAAAGGATTGGGGTTTATTCCAGACACATATCAGTGTTCTCCCCAGCCTAATAAGCTGTATCGGCCCCACTACAGCTTTATGTAAATCAGTGCAATCCCCCTACAGCTTCAAAACTACCCACAGCTTAATTTCATGAAAAAGGTCACCAAATAATGGGATTTGTAGATATTCCATGTCAAAAAGTGATAAATAATGCATTCTTATAAAAATAAAATGTAATTATTCTGTATAAAAACATTATGGGAAAAGAAGAAATTGCTCAAATTGAGCAATTTCTTCTTTTCCCATTATGTTTTTTTTTCACTATTATTTGCATGAGCATAATGTGGTTCAAGGTTTACCAATGCCACTACGGCTTCAAAATATTCTGCGGAGAACCCTGCATATGCTTTGGTGCAATGCTTTGGTTAAAGTTTCATGTGCACATGCCATATCTCTGTTTCTACAAATGCTATGGTCTGTTACTTTATACCTGTTTTGTGACCATAAAATGCATAATCATCTCTAGATTACAATGCATAGATTATTCCTTGCCCAAACATAAACCTGGTAGACCTATCCAAATTCAGATGGACAAATTTATTGTTACAAAAAGCAGATTATTTGAACTTGGTTGTATGAAGGAAAGATACGAAAATGTTTTTTATGTAATGGTTTACCATTATCCAGAGCAACATTTAAGAGGGGGTCAAGACTTTCTTAAATTGTTATTTCATATCCAATACCTAGATGTTTTGGGTCCTCATTTGAGTTGTCTCATTGGAATACCCACAACATAGGATTTGATAAACAGTAAATGGAATTTTGCATTATGACAAGTTTTTAGACCCTCTTATCAGGAGCTCTGATTATTTATTTACAGACAGTTACTCCTTTACTCCGATGTCTTGGTAACATATGTTCTGGTCCGGATGACCATGCCCTAGCAGCTTGTGAAAATCCTCGACTATTACACACACTCGGACAGTATCTAAATTCATCAATACGTCATATTGTGAAGGAAACATTATGGGTCTTTTCAAATATAGCAGGTATGTAAAAAGATCCTTTGATCCCTTTATTTCCAAACAACAAAATTTTGACTGTTATAATTAGAATTTCGCTGCAAACAATATGATAAATCTTATCTGGATTTGTGTAAAAGATAGGAAAGAAACTATGGAGGCAAAACAAGAAAATGCTGTTTTTGCAGCATTTTCTTCATTTGCCTCAATGTTTTCCTAAGCTTCATGGTCATCAAAACTAGATCTTGTTTGAGATAGAGTTAAACACTGGGCGAGACAGCATTTTGTACATATGCATGTTATATACAGACATGTTATATACAGACTGCATTAGTAAATAATATTTTACAGTTCTATTCTGATTTAAATTCCCTTTTTATAAATAGATTAAACATTTTATACGCCCATAGGCATCATTCTAATTTCGACACAATGAATTCAAAATGCATTGTGTATAACAAAATTTGACCTTTGAAATTCAGATAATTTTGGATTTTCTATTATCTCCCATTTGCCGTTACCAAACATTGACACCTTTTGACGCCCCTAAAGAAAAATGCTTTGAAAAACATGGAAGAAAATGAAGAAATTGCTTGTGACAAGCAATTTCTTCATTTCCCATAATGTTTTCTAAACAAAAACACCTCAAAATTTAAAATTCCAAGCACTTGAAATTGTCATCTGCAACACCTTTCAAGTTGGAACAGTCCAAATTTTGGCATTTGGTAATGGGTTAAACTATATTATATATTTGACTGACAAGGCCCCTGTTAGTGTATATGGACTGCACTACAAAGCTCTTGTTCTCTTAACCCTTTCCCAAACAAGACCTGGCTTTGTCATCCCTAGTAGAAAAGGCTTGGGAAAACATTGAAACAAAAGAAGAAATTGCTGATAAACAGCAATTTATTCTTTTGTCTCAATATTTTCTGTGCTCTATTTTACACAAATACAGCCCTTATCAACATCTATTTTGATGTCTCCAGTGGATTTCTAATTGGAAAAGTCCAAATTTTCATAGTTTGGGATAGGGTTAAATGCTGTCTTAATGTTAGGTATGTTGAAATTAGAGATGATTTGGATTATTTTTACCAAAAACAATTCCTTGATTATTACTCTACCAAGGCCATTTGTAAGCCTACATTTTGTTGTGTTCCTTTTTCTTCATTTCCTGATTTAAACTATCATTGCAGGTGTTCCTAGTATTGCAACATCAATAGCTTACAGTCCACTATTAACGGTCATTACAGAAAAACTTAATGCTGGATTTGATATACAACATGAGGTAGGACATGTTGCTGCTTTTCAACAAAAACCTTGTAAATGCAGCTTTTTTAGCGAGCCGGGACTTTATGTCCGGGGAGCTAATGTCACAGCCCTAGTGTCGGCGTCGGCGTCAGCGTCGGCGTTGGCGTCGCGTCTTCAAAAACTTTAACCTGGTCTATATCTCAGGCACTATTAGTGATACAGCCTTGATACTTCACACATGGATACCTCCTGCCAAGACCTTTCATTTGGGACCATGACCTTTTACCTAGTGACCTTGACCTTGGAGTTTGACCTACTTTTAAAAAACTTTAACCTGGCCTTTATCTCATGCACTATTACAGATAGAGCCTTGATATTTCACATATGGATACCTCATGTCATGACCTTGACCTTGAGACCATGACCTTTGACCTAGTGACCTTGACCTTTGACCCTTAACTCCTTTTTTTGTGACAAGCTTTTGTATAGGCGAGCTATGTTGTCCGCGGACAACTCTTGTTATGAAGTCCACTGCCGTCGATTAATTTGAATCATTGAAAGATTTCATTGATTGTCTGACCACACCCTAGATTGCTATGTAAAGACTTACTTGATAATACTGAATAACAATTAAGATTCATTTAAAGATGTCAAAATATTCAACACATAACCCATTTGCCTTCCTGACGGAAGAGGTTAAATTGGTCTATTTAGAATAGTGATGCCCTCTATATGAAAATCTATAAAATAACTATCTGTATAAATCAAAGTAATACATTAATTTAAGTTTAGAATATTAACAGCCCTTTTGATTGCATTAATCTTAAAAAATAAGACATTGTTTGGATATATTTCACTAACATATTTTCTTTTTTTCTAGGCATTATATGTATTGAACAACTTGGCCCATCATGGGCCAGACGCCTGTGATTGTTTACTAGAACATAAAGTATTACAAACTGTCATACCGGTGCTTAAATCTCATGATGTGGAAGTTCTCAACCTAAGTTTAGCATTGTGTGAAATGATACTTCGACTTACAGAAGGGGTGAGTGAAAAAAATGATAACAAAAAAATGTGATGGGATTTTGAAAAAGGCTCTAATGGCATTTGAGAACAACAAGGATCCAGATCAGTCTGTGTGTAGCGACTGTTAGAGACCATCATACTCTGGCAGATCCAGGATATCTTTGAAGGGAGTGCGAACATACAAATAGGGGGTTCGTTTCATAATATTTCATGATTTTGTCTGAAATTAAGCTTGAAAATGAAATAATCAGACTACAAAGGGTGTATGTTGGAACCGCCGATCCGCCGCTGTCATATGTCCTGATCAGCCTGTACTTTGGCAAAGCCTTATTTTGAAACATGGAAGTCTCAAATGCTATAAGGGCTCTTTTTCCAGATCCTGGCTCAATTATTCTAAAACTCTGTTTAGAGAAGAGCAATTATTTCACAGAGAATTTACATGAAGCAAATAAAACTGAGTCATTAGCTCGTCTAGTCTACCTAATGTTAATCCTTTCCCAAACAAGACCTTGTGATGATGTCTCTAGCAGAAATAGATTGGGAAAACTTTGAGAGAAAGAGAAATTGCTGATAATCAGCAATTTCTCCTTTTCTTTTAAAATTGTCTATGCTTTAACATACATACTTTCTATATTTTTATATCAGTAATTTTGATGTCTGTAACTCCTTTCAAATTGGACTGCGCAGACTGACTAGGGTCAACATTTTTCACATTCCTAGATGCTCCTTTATTAATTGTTGGGCCACATATTTCCCTTAACCCATTCCCACATGCTGACGGCTTTTGACGCCCAACAAGATATATGATTTGGAAAACAAAGTGGAAAATGAAGAAATTGATTGTGACAAGCAATTTCTTCAATATCCACAATGTTTTCTTACCCAAAATGCAAAGATTTTTAAAATTTCCTCAACTTGAATTTGTCATCTGCAACACCTATCAAATCGGACTGGTCCAATTTTTTTTTGTCTGGTAAAGGTTTAAAAGGTGTTGGGTCACATATTTCCCATACATTTTCAGGGTTCCCATATATTTGAGAAGTTTGAAGGTGTTGCCAGGTTAGAAGGTTTAGAATATCACAGCAATACAACTATAGCAGAAAAAGCCAATGAATTATTAGAGACATACTTTCTTATAAATCAAGAGGAGGTAAATATGATCATAGTTGTTTTTGTATGCTCAAAGAATCGCATTATATAAGACTCTGGTTGTCCTGTTCATCCATCCGTCTGTCTATCTGTCCTATAGCAATTTCTTGTATGCACATCTTCTAAAGTTTCAATTGGATCATGGTGTACAATCACGTGACTCAGAATTTCTGATAATCTTCAATATCTTTTTAGCTCACCTGAGCATGATAGTGCTCATGGTGAGGTATTGTGATAACGCAGTGTCCGTCGTCCGTCGTGCATCAACCTTTGGCTTGTGTGCACTCTAGAGGCCACATTTTTTGCCCAATCAACCTGAAATTTGCTCAGAATGATTGTCTTGATGAAATCTCGGACAACTTCGAAATTGGGTCATCTGGGGTCAAAAACTAGGTCACGGGGTCAAATCTTAGAAAAACCTTGTGTGCACTCTAGAGGCCACATTTTTTGCCCAATCAACCTGAAATTTGCTCAATATGATTGTCTTGATGAATTCTCGGACAAGTTCGAAATTGGGTCATCTGGGGTCAAAAACTAGGTCACGGGGTCAAATCTTAGAAAAACCTTGTGTGCACTTTAGAGGCCACATTTTTACCCAATCAACCTGAAAATTGCTCAGATTGATTGTCTTGATGAAATCTCTGACAAGTTAGAAATTGGGTCATCTGGGGTCAAAAACTAGGTCACGGGGTCAAATCTTAGAAAAACCTTGTGTGCACTCTAGAGGCCACATTTTTTGCCCAATCAACCTGAAATTTGCTCAGAATGATTGTCTTGATGAAATCTCGGACAAGTTCGAAATTGGGTCATCTGGGGTCAAAAACTAGGTCACGGGGTCAAATCTTAGAAAAACCTTGTGTGCACTTTAGAGGCCACATTTTTTGCCCAATCAACCTGAAAATTGCTCAGATTGATTGTCTTGATGAAATCTCAGACAAGTTAGAAATTGGGTCATCTGGGGTCAAAAACTAGGTCACGGGGTCAAATCTTAGAAAAACCTTGTGTGCACTCTAGAGGCCACATTTTTTGCCCAATCAACCTGAAAATTGCTCAGAATGACTGTCTTGATGTAATCTCGGACAAGTTTGAAATTGGGTCATCTGGGGTCAAAAACTAGGTCACAGGGTCAAATCTTAGAAAAACCTTGTGTGCACTCTAGAGGCCACATTTTTTGCCTAATCAACCTGAAAATTGCTCAGAATGATTGTCTTGATGAAATCTCGGACAAGTTTGAAATTGGGTCATCTGGGGTCAAAAACTAGGTCACAGGGTCAAATCTTAGAAAAACCTTGTGTGCACTCTAGAGGCCACATTTTTTGCCCAATCAACCTGAAATTTGCTCAGAATGATTGTATTGATGAAATCTCTGACAAGTTAGAAATTGGGTAATCTGGGGTCAAAAACTAGGTCACAGGGTCAAATCTTAGAAAAATCTTATGTGCACTCTAGAGGCCACATTTTTTGCCCAATCAACCTAAAATTTGATCAGAATGATTGTCTTGATGAAATCTCGGACAAGTTTGAGATTGGGTAATCTGGGGTCAAAAACTAGGTCATGGGGTCAAATCTTTGTAAAACCTTGTGTGCACTCTAGAGGCCACATTTTTTGCCCAATCAACCTGAAAATTGATCAGAATGATTGTCTTGATGAAATCTCTGACAAGTTAGAAATTGGGTCATCTGGGGTCAAAAACTAGGTCACGGGGTCAAATTTTATAAAAACCTTGTGTGCACTTTAGAGGGCACATTTTTTGCCCAATCAACCTGAAAATTGATCCGAATGATTGTCTTGATGAAATCTCGGACAAGTTTGTAATTGGGTCATCTGGGGTCAAAAACTAGATTGGGGGGGGGGGGGGGGGTCATATATTAGAAAAACCTTGTGTGCACTCTAGAGGCCACATTTTTTGCCCAATCAGCCTGAAAATTGATCAGAATGATTGTCTTGATCAATTCTCGGACAAGATCAAAATTGGGTCATCTGGGGTCATAAACTAGGTCATGATATCAAATCTTTGTAAAACCTTGTGTGCACTCTAGATACCACATTTTTTGCCCAATCAACCTGAAAATTGATCAGAATGATTGTCTTGATCAATTCTAGGTCACAAGGTCAAATCTTAGTTAAACCTTATGTTCACCCTAGAGGTCACATTTTTTGTCCAATCAACCTGAAAATTGGTATACAAAAAGTTATTATATCAAGTGAGCGCTTCAGGGCTAATGGCCCTCTTGTTTAATACTTGACCAATTTGAATTCGGTTTGAAGCAGAGAAGGTGGATAAATGCCAGGAATAAGCTGGATGTGTTGGATTTTTAAAAAATCAACTGATAAAAGAGTTATTGAAGATAAACCAAAATTTTGGTTTATCTTCAATAACTTTTTTATCAGTTGATTTTTCAAAAATCAACCACGTCCATCTAATTTGTGACACTGTCCATATTCTCTGTTTCAAACCGAATTCAAATCGGTCCGTATTAAAAAAATTATTGAAGATTTTTTTAAATTGCTGTGTCACATGATTATACACCGTGATTGGATGTTGATTGAAATTGTCACAATGAATCTCTGTCTTTTTTTGTGCAAGCCTCTTACAAAATTCAGACAAGTTAATATTTGCCTTGGATAAAACAAAAGCCCAATTTTACTGACAAGCCCCCTCTCATATGTATATGTCCAGCTCCCCAAAGCTTTCGTTTTTGCTCCTGCATCAATAGATGGAGATTATAAATTTATGTGTTCATACAAATATTTTTAGCTAAGCCCTTAATATAGTTTTTGCCCTGTCTATCTGCTTGTCCACAAAATACTTGTTTGAACCTTTGAACCAAGTGGCATGGCTTAACAATATGTGACCCGTCACGCTAAAAGGGACCTTATGGGAATTTCATAAAGAAAATTGCGAGAAAATGATCAGACTCAACAGCTGTCAACCTGATGCCGTATTTGGAAAATAAACATATAGCAAGATATGAGAAACATTCTACATTCAAAAAGTTATATTAGAGTGAAAAGTTGTTATCTTAGTCAGGCTACGCAGACTGCACAGACTGACTAGGGTTGATACGTTTCACACTTCTCATAAGGTCCTTTTTAGCGCAACGGGTCACATATACATTTTGAAGACTGGTCAAATATGATTTCGTCTTTACTTTCAGGGAGAAGATTGACAGGCACATTCACCCCAAATTAGAAGTCTTTTTACATGGATGAAGGACCTTGGAACTTTCCAAAATGGCAACTTTCTGGACCATTCAAATGTGATTGGTGCTGCACACAACAAAATGGATGTTGATAAAGAAAGGATTTGCGTAAAATTTAATCCAGTAACTAATGAGACAAGAGAAAAAAATCCTGGTTAACAACATTTTCTTCTTTTGCCTCATGTTTTGCAAAGCTCAAAATACATGCACCTGTGAAATCCAAAGTGTTTCCAAAGACTTTTATAACTTGACCATGGCAAAACCTTTGGATCCAGGGTTTCTGTGAATGGGGTTCGCACATACAAAAAGACGAAACATAGTGGACTACTAGTTTAAAGTGAACCCTGGGATTTATCAATGATTATTACATTCTAAAGTTATTGCTGGGGTTTGCTTTATGCCTTTCCCAAACTGCCAAATTTTAGGGTGGTCCAAATTTGGTCAAAAAGTGCCTGGGATTGAGCAATGATAATTTCATAGGTTAACCATCTAGGATTTAATTAACTCAATTTTTGCAACCAGCCAATCAGTATACTTACCAATTCTAATCCAATACTTTGTGCTTTATAAAGTTTGCTTTATAATCCTATGCTATATGGGCAGGTTTAAAAAAAATGTGACCAAAGTGTGACATTTAAATGTTACGAATAACAGCTTATTTTACAGAATATCATC
The DNA here is from genome assembly GCA_963680895.1 of Fragum sueziense. NCBI lineage: Eukaryota > Metazoa > Mollusca > Bivalvia > Cardiida > Cardiidae > Fragum > Fragum sueziense. The sequence continues at coordinate 27,182,236 of OY804603.1, forward strand.
CAGATTTCTTAATTAGGGCGGCTAAAAACTATTCTAAATGATTAAGCAGTGCAAAAATTATATTTTAAATTCATGTTCACTACTTTTTAGCTAAAATTGTGTGCAAAATCTTGCAAAATGACAACAAAAAAGCGTTTCACTCCTGACAGCATATATATTGCACAATATGAGAAATTGTAACCCACGAATCACTAAAAATTAGAGTGCAGAATGCCCACAAGGTTGATGGCTTCCTGAAAAAAATTGAGTAGTAGATTTCTGGCTGAATAGACAAAAATGAGAACACATTTTGAAAAATAAAAGTGTTTCACTCCTGACATAAAATTCAAAGGGGTATTGTATAAAACAGACTCCACATCCTAATCCAATGAAGATAAGATGAAAAAGTAATTTTAAGATAATGATGCACATGTTGTTTTATGAACTACAAGTGCTTATTGTAGTATCCTGTCACTGTCTTTTATTTACCATAGCTTAGAAAATTGGTAAAAGTGTTAAGTGTCACACAAAAACGTTTCACTCCTGACATTTTTGACATGTTTTAATGACATATCTTTTTTATTTGTGAAGCGATTTTCTTTAAACTTGGTACCCAGTATATAGACACAATAACACATCTTTTTAGCTTTGATTGGGTTGAATATGTTTCTCTGTAAAAGCCGTGGCATGTAAAAAGTGAATGGTCACATTTTTTTTAACCTTGCCCATATGTAATGGGGAAAATGAAATGAGGCAGGATCTGGAAAAGGGTCTCTTACAGCATTTTAGAAAACCGAATTTCCAGATTAGTCCATTGTCAAATGCAGTATATTAAGAATCCATTTCTGCCAATTTACAGTTGTTACAGCTGATAAGTAAGTAAACACAGAACAATATGGATCTGACTTTAAGTATGTACTGGCTGATTTGGATTCATGTTGGACTCAAATATCATAAGGGGCTTTTCTCCATACCAAGGCTCAAATATATACAGTTGACTCTTGTTATGTTGACATCAGATGAGTAGGATTTCAGCTGAAGTGAAATAATTTCAGAATACTTATAGCTGTTGAAATTTTAATTTAGTAAGAAAGGGATAAAAATTGCTCAAATAGATTCAAGCAATTTCTTTCCTTTTCCTGCTATTTCAATTATGAACACACTTGAGGCGTAACAAAAATGGTCATGTCATTTCAATCAAAAATGATGAGTCCAACTCTGGATATGTCAATGTATTTTGACTGCCCCACTGACTTTGACACAAGTGTTGACTGTATTGTTGATGGTTGAAAATAATAAAGGAGGCGTAAAACATTTTTGGCATTCTTCCTTTTATTTGTAATCCCTCAGTAACAAATATCATTAATCAATATTAATTGAAATTGCATAATTAACCTCAACAATATATCTGACTAAAACTACAACAAGGTAAAATGCATGAATGTTGATACAAAGACAGAATTGCTAGCTATAAATGACCTTGCAGAGCATCCCTAGCAAATAGCTAGAGATGCTCTGGCAAGTCATTTATTGTGAGCTATACCATTTTCGTTTTCCACAAGTAAGAATTGTATACCTCACGAGAAATGACCTGGCAGAGCATTCCAGCCTATTGGCTAGGGCTGCTCTGCCAGGTTGGCATCGTGAGGTATAGATCCATTGTTTTATTTGTTCTGTTTTTGGCAAATTTGATTGGATCCACATGATCAACATTTATAATATAGCTTGAAGAAAATGGAAAAGAGGCCACAATTACACTTTGAGATAAACATGATTCCTGATCAGCAAGTTTATGTATGCAAAGTGATCAGAGTCCATGTTGCATTCTTATAGCTGCTTCTACTGGTGTACAAGAAAGCTGTAAGAGAATAGCATGGATCTTGATCGAAGTGAACATAAAGGCAGGCTAATATGGATCTGTGTTTCATTGTAAATACTGCTCTTTCCAATTCTTATACATCTCAAATATTAACCCTTTCCCAAACAAAACCTTGTTTTGACGTCCTTAGTAGAAAAGGCTTGGGAAAACATTGAGACAAAAGAAGAAACTGCTGATAATATTTCTGTGACATATTTGACACAAATCCTGCATTTATCAACATATGTTTTAGTGTTCACAGCAGCTTTCTAAGTGAATATGTCCAAATTTTCATTGTTTGGAAAAGAGTTAATAGTCAGATCATTAAGATACCTATAGCACCAGCATTTCAAAACAAAAACAACAGATAATGGAAGAATGAACATTAAAGAAATTATAGACAAAATTTGTCTGAGACAGTCAGATGTATGGCAAAGTTTCATGTTGTTTGTAAAACATGATTCCCAAGACCCAACAACATTGCAAAGAAAATGCATTGAGAACATTGTGGACAACTAATAAAATGCTACTAATGGTTAACTTATCGCTGCTTTTCTGCAAAAACCACGTATCTGCAGCTTAAAACAAGCTGCAGATACGGGGTTTTCGTAGAAAAGCGACATTATACATAATACATTTAATTGAATGGAATTGTGACAACTGTTTTTGTCACCACTATTGCGCTGTGCAAGAAAAACCTTTAACACAAAAGAAATGCTTCTAAATGCTCCAAAATAACCCCTTTCCCAAACAAGAACTGTTTTTCATGCCACTATCAGAAAAGGCTAAGGAAACCATTGAGACAAAGGAGATAATGCTGATAATCATCAAATTTTGTCAAAAATAAAAAAGAAGTATGTTATGACATAGAAAATATGAGGGGAAAGAAGAAATTAATGATTGCCAGCAATCTCCTCTTTTCTTGCAACATCATCAGAACCAGGCCCCGGTTTCTCGAAAAAACTTAAGTACGTTCTCAGACTCAAATCTGAGCACCATACTCAAATCACACGAAATCCATGTGAATTACAATCAAATACCCTTCGACGTTGGAGAGTATTCCATTGAAGTTGAGCATGTACTTGACATGAGTATGTACCTAAGTTTTTTCGAGAAACCAGGGCCAGGTCTTGTTTAGGAAAAGGTTAAATAGCTGTAATTTCGGAGATAAAGTTTAACATAAAGATGCAAAAATAAGCTTAACATGAACAAAAGTAAAATAAAATGCATAAAAAATTAAAAGGAAAATAAACATCCATAATGGCAACCAATAATAAATTAGAACACAAAAATGACAGAAACAAAAGTTACAAATACAAATAAACTAGGATCTGGAAAAAGGGCCTCTCATGGCATTTGAGAAACCAATGTTTAGAGATTAGCTTGTGAATAAGCAAAGTCTGATCAGGATCATTTCTGCTTTATAGCAGTTGTTAAAGCCTCTCTTACAACCGGTCGTACATGCTCCTGCGTGCGGTCTGCGGCTAAAACCTACATTTAGTCGAGTGATGCACGCACATGCAACATACCATTTTGGTGGACGCAACCACGACGTAGACTGCACGCAGCAAAGAATTGACTGGACAATTCTTTGAGGCGCTTTTACAACCCGTCCTGCGTCTTTATAAATCGTGCGATTTGCAGAGTTTTAAAATGTACGATTTAAAAAGACACACGACGGGTTGTAAGATAGGCATTAGGTAATGAAGATGATAACAGAAAACACAATGGATCTTAATTAGACAGTGCACATGCATAGACTATGTAGATCTATGTTGGTCTCAAAAGCTATAATGAGTTTAACCCTTTCCCAAACATGACCTGGTTCTGACGTCCCTGATAGAAAAGACTGGGAAAATATAACCAGCAGTTTCTCTTTTTGCCTCAATATTTTCTAAGCTTTATACATAAATCTTTACTTAAATAACATAAATTTTGTTGTCTACAGCAGCTTTCAAACTGGACCTGTCTCAATTTTTGTCATTTGGGAAAGGGCTAATGACCCTTTGTCCAGATCCTGATTTGAATCTAACAAGGACAGAAGTACAATATACAAACATAGCAGAGATTGTCAATGGATTTCAGCAGTTGTTTTCCGCATTACACATAAATGACTTACACTTAACAAAAAAAATATAGAAGTTGTACTCCTGCTATAATTATATGTACCTTTAAATAAACGCAAAAATGGTGAATACTTGTGTCCATACCAGGGTTACTAAAATAGCTCCTCTTTCAGAGAGGCTTTTCTCTATAGGCATACTTGATTCGCCGTTCGGTGTACACTTTCCAGTGTTCTCTCGAATCAAGTGAGCCAGAACAATGTTCAGTGCATACACCTTTTGACCCAACAAACATGTAGGTGTGGATATCCTGGATGTAAGAACAAAGATGGCTTCCACTTACTAGGAAGTGCCGCAAATGTTGATTTTTCTCTCTCTTCTCTTGCTTTTTTAAAGCAACATGGCTGTTGCACAGCTGCATGTAAATCCATATTATCCTAACAAAGAAACTTCAGCACAATTATTCTTGAATAAACGGCGCAGTTCTGGAATATTTGCTCTTTTGGGAAAAGATGCAAAATTCTGGTGTATTAATGTACCACCAAATCAAGGATGGTGCAAAAATAAAAAGATAGCGTTAACCATTCATTTGCTAACTCATGGACTACTTTAATATGAAAATGCTGAACACTGCATTATGCAAGCTTCAGATGACGATTTCCTTCCATGTGTAGCTATTCCAACAAATTGTTCCATACTTGATTCGCTGCTGAACTGGTGCAACATTCCATTCCACTGCACCCAACTTGATTCAAAGCGGTGTAGTGTGGCGTTCCAGAACGCTCTGGAACATGCGAATCAAGCGCGCACTATACCATATCAAGTATATCAAGACTGAGCGACCGATAATAGGGAGTTAAATCATTCTTAATGTTTTATTTCAAATGAAAGCCATATGCTGTGCGTACTCATTGGAATCATCTGGATGAGAAAATTCCAATAAGTACACACTACATAGGGTTTGGTGAACAATTAATGAAATATTGCATTTTGACAACCCATTACCCCCTCTTATCTGTAGCTCTGAGTCAAGATGTGTGTGAAACATAAATGCCCTATATAACAGGTATTTTATCAATGTATGACCCTGGTAATAGACAGTCCGGCTGGTGCATGCAGTTGTTGTTTGAGTTGTTCTTTAACCCTTTACCAAACGGCAAATTTTTTACTTGTCCTATTTGAAAGGAGTTGCAGACAACAAAATTCATGCTTATAAAGATATAATTTGTGTATAATGAAGCCCCAGAAAATATTGAGGCAAAGGGAGAAAGTGCTGATTATCAGCACTTTCTTCTTTTGCCTCAATGTTTTCCCAATCCCCATCTAATAAAGACGTCAAAACAAGGTCTTGTTTCGGAAAGGGTTAATAGAGAGTATAGCTAAGACTAGACTTTAACTGGCGAATCTGGCCTTGATATCACAGGAAAGGCTTGTCACAAGAAATGCAGAGGCCATATCACTTAAATTTTGAAAGCTTTGGAAAATGTTAAACCTTTCCAACACAAAACTTGGTTTTGTTATTCCTTGGATAATAGGCTTGGGAAAACATTGAGGCAACTGAAGAAAATGCAGATTACCAGCATTTTCTCTATTTGCGTCAATACTTTCTGACCTACACTTTAAAGAAATTCTATCTTATTCCTTTCCCAAACAAGATCTAGTTTTGATGTCCATAAAGGAAATGGTTGGTGTCCGTAAAGGAAATGGTCTAGGAAAATGCTGAGGCAAAGGAAGAAATTGCTGATAATCAGTAATTTCTTCTTTTGTCTTAATATTTTCTATCCTATATCATACATAAATCCCATCTTTGTCAACATCCATATGTCATTTGAAGCAGCTTTCAAATTTGACCACCCTGTCGCAAAGTATGCGATATTGGGTTGATCCATGTATACTCCGTCGGGCTTGGCGCCGACGGAGTATACCTGGGACAACTCCGCCCTTTGTTTCCCGCTTCCGCGAGAATCACGATTGTCGCGGACTGGCGGGAAACAAGGGGTATATAAGCTGGTAGGCAGCCATTTTGATTAGAGTTCTACGATAGTTCATGCTAGAATGTTTTGCTGAGCTTTCAGGATCGTTACAATAAATCAATTAAACAAATGTTAAGGATTTATAAATAAAGGAATTGATTTGTACGATATAACAACGTCTCAAGTGTTACTTATTTCACATGAATACAATCCAGTGTGGTAGTATTTTACGTGGACCAAAATAAAATAAACGCTGCCACACACCCAAATATTTTGTTGTTTGGGAAAGGATTAATCATTCTCAATGTATTCTCTGCAGTAGTTTTAAATTGAAATTGAAACAGTCTAAACGTTTGCTCTTTGGGAAAAGGTTGAAAGAATTTCAGACACACAGGAACAATAACTGGCATGACAAAACCTACATCACGGTGGATAATCACGTGATACACAAATTTCAGAAAATCTTCAATAATTTTGTTAAAACAGGACCGATTTGAATATGGTTTGAAGCAGAAAAGGGTGACAGACGTCACACATTAGATGATTGTGTTGGATTTTTAAAAAATCAACTGATAAAAAAGTAATTGAAGATAGACCAATATTTTGGTTTATCTTCAATTACTTTTTCATCAGTTGATTTTTTGAAAATCCACCACATACAGCTTATTTCGGAGATTTTCTCAGCTTCAAACGGAATTCAAATTGGTCAAGTATTGACAAATATATTGACGATTTTCTGAACTTCTGAGCCACGTTATTAACCATCATGTACATGCCCAATATTTATCCATGTTCCACTTATGAAATGGATTTCTAAATATCGATGATTCCCCCGGATTTGATGGACGAATCAACAGCGGCGGCAGCAAGTGAGGTAGTAGTAGCTGTGGACATTGTAGTGTTAGATATTGTCTGTACTACATGACGGATTTGTTCCACTTGGTCTTCTAGTGTGCTGGAATTGAGCAAAACAAAGATATTTATGAATTATAGCAAATATCACTAAATATCAATAATTCCACCAGACTTGATGGACAAATCGACGGCGGTGTTAGTGACATGAATATTTTACTGTTAGGGTTAACAAATCTCAAACTATATTAATAATTCTTCCGGATTTGTTGGACGAATCAACAGCGGCGGCAGCAAGTGAGGTAGTAGTTGCTGTGGACATTGTAGTGTTAGATATTGTCTGTACAACATGGCGGATTTGTTCCACTTGATCTTCTAGTGTGCTGGAATTAGGCAAAACAAGATGTGTTTATAAAAGTGTAATGACCTAAACTTTTTACTGTTTGGCAAAGGGTTAACCCATTACCAGACAACAAAATTTTGGACTGGTCCAATATAAAAGATGTTGCAGATGACAATTTAAAGGGGATGAAATTTCAATTTTTTTGTCTTATTGAATAGAAAACATTGTGGTAAATGAAGAAATTGCTTGTCACAAGCAATTTCTTCATTTTCCACAATGTTTTCTAAAGCCTTTACCCCATGGGGAATCAAAAAGTGTCCGTGTGTGGGAATGGGTTAACAAATCTGTAAATATCAATAATTCCCCCTAGATGTGGTGGCAGCAAGTGAGGTAGTAGTTGCTGTGGACATTGTAGTGTTAGATATTGTTTGTACTACATGGCGGATTTGTTCCACTTGGTCTTCTAGTGTGCTGGAATACAACAATCAAGACTTATGCTTATATGCCATGCCAAAAGAATAAACTTAATTGGTCTGTACAGTCTTCAAATGGTTTAAACTTTATTTCATTTAACTCATTGCACATAATATACATGTACATTAATTCCCAAACAAACCCTATTTCTGAAGTTGCTAGTCAAGAAGAAAATGCTGATAATCAGCCTTTTCTCTCATGACTTCCAATGCCATATCATACACATTTCCACTATCGTCAAAAATAATTTACTGGTAGTAGTCTGCATCTCCTTTAAATTTGCACTAGTATATGATTCTGCACATTTAAGGTTTACGAACTGAGAATGAAAACACCACTTTCTAGCCATACGAAATGCATCAAATTACACACACTTGTAAATACACTTCACATAAGTTGATTCACCATGCCGGATTTCAAGATAATGCTATAGGCAGAAAATTATTTACAAATATTATTTTACTCTATATTCATATAAAAGGGGGATAATTTTGAACATTTTTGTCAAATATTTCCATAAGTACGGATTATTTCAAAATTCTAAACCATACAAAATGCTTATGTTTGTATTTGGAATGGAAATGTAACACAGTTTAGGAATTACTGGCACTTTTCAAATTTCGCCTCTGACTGTGCATTTCATTCTCAGTTCGTAAACCTTAAAACCCATTCCCAAACAATACCTGACGTTGATTACACTTGTATTTGTCCTTTCAAATTGGAGCAACCTTAAATTTTGCCATTTAAGAAAGGGTTAAAAAAGACACCTACTTCCATGTTTCTGTTGATGTCTGTATTGTATGTGTGTGTACATCCATTTGTTGTTGTAGGCCCGCTATCTCAGATCTCAGGTTTAACAAACAATTCTGTAGATTATCATTGAGTAATGGTTAATAAATACACTTACTTCCATGTTTCTGTTGACGTCTGTATTGTATGTGTGTGTACATCCATTTGTTGTTGTAGACCGGCTATCTCAGATCTCAAGTTCAACAAACAATTCTGGAGGTTATTATTGAGTAATGGTTAATAAATACAAATGTACACTTACTTCCATGTTTCTGTTGACGTCTGTATTGTATGTGTGTGTACATCCATTTGTTGTTGTAGACCGGCTATCTCAGATCTCAAGTTCAACAAACAATTCTGTAGATTATCATTGAGTAATGGTTAATAAATACACTTACTTCCAAGTTTCTGTTGACGTCTGTATTGTATGTGTGTGTACATCCATTTGTTGTTGTAGGCCCGCTATCTCAGATCTCAGGTTTAACAAACAATTCTGTAGATTATCATTGAGTAATGGTTAATAAATACACTTACTTCCATGTTTCTGTTGACGTCTGTATTGTATGTGTGTGTACATCCATTTGTTGTTGTAGACCGGCTATCTCAGATCTCAAGTTTAACAAACAATTCTGGAGGTTATCATTGAGTAATGGTTAATAAATACAAATGTACACTTACTTCCATGTTTCTGTTGATGTCTGTATTGTATGTGTGTGTACATCCATTTGTTGTTGAAGACCGGCTATCTCAGATCTTAAGTTTAACAAACAATTCTGGAGATTATCATTGAGTAAGGGTTAATAAATACAAATGTACACATACTTCCATGTTTCTGTTGACGTCTGTATTGTATGTGTGTGTACATCCATTTGTTGTTGAAGACCGGCTATCTCAGATCTCAGGTTTAACAAACAATTCTGGAGATTATCATTGAGTAAGGGTTAATAAATACAAATGTACACATACTTCCATGTTTCTGTTGATGTCTGTATTGTATGTGTGTGTACATCCATTTGTTGTTGTAGACCCGCTATCTCAGATCTCAGGTTTAACAAACAATTCTGGAGATTATCATTGAGTAAGGGTTAATAAATACAAATGTACACATACTTCCATGTTTCTGTTGACGTCTGTATTGTATGTGTGTGTACATCCATTTGTTGTTGAAGACCGGCTATCTCAGATCTCAAGTTTAACAAACAATTCTGGAGGTTATCCAGTGGTCTGAAAGAAATATTTACATGTATAAATGTGACCCGTCACGCTAAAAGAGACCTTATCCGAAGTGTGAAAAATATCGACCCTAGTCAGTCTGCGCAGTCCGCGCAGCCAGACTAGGGCCGACACTTTTCACTTTTATGTAATTTTCTAAATTTGGAAAGGTTTCCCTATCTTACTAAATGTTCATTTTCGGCATACGGGACCTGGTTGACCTGTGCTGGGTCTGACAAGTTCGTCAAAATTTGGATTTTTGGAGTTCGGATAAGGTCCCTTTTAGCGTGACAGGTCACAAATACATTAACTCCTTAACATTCCATGAATTTAACTCATCTACAAACAAGAATATGAGAAAGAGTGTAGGAAAAAGGTTACTGCATTTTCCGTTTACATGTACCTCGTCCAACTTCATGAATATACTCTTCCAAGACAAAAAAATAGGTCAAGAAATTAACATGAAGTAAAATTCAAGTAACATGGTATGCATTTTTATTTTCCTTCAAATCTAGGTTGCCCTGTCAATCTGATTAGCATTTCTGAAAGAACTAGAATTTTGGCAAGTAATGTCACATGAATATGATTATTCAGAAAATAAGCTTTGCATGTTCAAGAAATAATAAAAGGAAAAGAAGATGTGTTTGTGAAACAACAATGCCCCCAAAATGGGCAAAAGTTTTCGGACAGACAGAAGGATGGACAGATGCACAGATGGATGGACATCAATACAACATGCCCCCGATCTTTCAATAAGCAGGCATAAAAATGACAAAGGGCAATCTAACATTATACAGGTCAATAAGTTACTACTCTTCAAAGTGCTGCATTTCTACACAATGTGATCTATCAGTGCATCTATATTCATATAACAAGACAGACTGACAAACACACAGAAAATTTGAAAGCTGTATAACATAAACTCCCTTTTTTGGAGAGGGGGGAGGGGAATATAAAAACTCATCACAAAACATTCTTTTACTTACTTGCTCTCAAGTGCTTTAACAGTGGTATCCTGTAGGAGTCGCTCCATATCTTCAAGGTCAAATGGAAGGGGTGGTAACTCCGCATCACCACTATTTGTGACCCCAGATAGCGATGCCATCTTCTGTGTCATCTGTAGGATAGAGAAAATTTGACTAAATCAATTTTAATACAGAGGTCAACAATTTGATAAACATGTAAAAATTAGATTCATCTACTTTTCACCAAATAAATATAATTTGATTCCAAGATAAGCTGCAATCTCTGTAAGAAAATGCACCTTTTAGTCATAAAAGTGTCATATTCTAAGTCATAAAAGTGTTGCGAATGCATCCCAAAACTGCAGTTTTTACACAAAATCTTATGGTCTGTCCTTGTAAATATGTGACCCGTCGCGCTAAAAGGGACCTTATCCGAACTCAAAAACCCAAATTTGGACAAACTTGTCAGACCCAGCACATGTCAACCAGATCCCATATGCGAGAAATGAACATATAGTAAGATAGGGAAATCATTCCGGATTTAGAAAATTACATAAAAGTGAAAAGTGTCGGCCCTAGTCTGGCTGCGCGGACTGCGCAGACTGACTAGGGTCGCTATTTTTTACACACCCGATAAGGTCCCTTTTCGCGCGACGGGTCACATATATCAGTCCATGGTAACATCCCAAAATCATAATACCGGGGTCAATGGAATTGACCACGGCTTACGGTATTGTGGGCGTATAGATTTCAGTGCTTGTTATATTGTGTTTTTGGGTTGAGTTGCACGAGTCTCGTTCTGAATTTTTTCCGGTTTTCGGAAACCCTCGGTTGTCCTTTTGCCAGGCTTTATCCAAGATATTGAGATTGTGAATTGGTTTAGTGCTAATTACCTCCGTTGTCTGGGGTCCCGTGACATTGAAATATCCGAGTTTAGTGAACCAGTCAGTTTTTGACTTTGTGACGTCATATAACTAGCCGATATGACGTCAACATGGATTTTTCTGCGTTCTCGCGACGTTCCATTTCCCGCGCGTTATCAGACGTCAAGTAGCGTTGTTTGGAAACGCGCGTCTTTTATCAAATGACTACGACGTTAGAAGTTTTTTAGTCCACGTCAATTGTGTCTGCGGGGTGTAGGATTTGTGAATTATTATTCAAACCCGTTTATCTTATATCGGAGCTAGAAGCGCCAGCTAATTTGAAAGGAAAATAGATTTTCCATTTTTTAACCAAAAAATATTTTAGATCTAGACTAGATTTAGAAGGAAATATTGGGGGGAAATGAAGGAAAAGATTTATAGATCTAATCATTTTGAGAATTCTTCATTAGGCCTAAAGGCTGTTTCACAGCAAAATATACATAGATCTCAGCATCTCGTGTCAACTCTTTCCCAAGCAAGACCTTCTTGACGATTATCATGGAGATGGAGAAGGCTTCGGAAACATTTGTACAAAAGGAGAAAATGCTAGTTATCAGAAATTTCTTCTCTTGTCTCAACGTTTTAGTAACTATAGACATTTTCCTTTAAGCTTTCATACAATATCGCTGAATTAAGTAAGGGTTACGTTTTGGCCAAATAATGGAAGTATACAGATCTACTGGTCCAATTTCACGCTTTCTCAAACGACAATATTTGAGGGTCGTTCAATTTGAAAGTTGCTGCAAACGACGAATTCGCCGTTGATAAAGATAGCATACGATCAATGTACAATATAGCACAGATAATATACAGACAAAATGAGAAATGTTTGATTTTCAACAAGTATATCTTTTGTCTGATTTTTTTCGTTTTGTCGTCTCTAAGGGACACCAAAATCATGTCTTGTTTTGAAAGGGTCAAAGAAGTCACCTTGGACGACAAAAATAGTGATTCTACATTATAAATAATGAGTCATGAGTGACCGGATTGAACTTTGCAAAGCTAGATTTTTTCTTCTTCTTCTTCTTCTTCTTTTTTTTTTTTTTTTTTTTTTTAATTATTAGTTTTATTTGAAAGAAAAGAAAATTGAGACCAAACTGAACGTATTCTAATTTTAACTGATATGTCAGGAGTTTGCACGTCAATCATGAACAAACCCTTTCCAATACATCATAGATCTGTCTTTGTCTTCTTCAATTCTGAAGGCTAATGAAAAAGACTAGACAAACGTAGAATGTTGTCTTGAGAACTCAAATTGAAACAAGGTTTTGAGGTTTCTTTTTTTCCCCTTGCATTTGGCCAAATACAATAATAATTAGGCTATGGCTTGGGACCTACACCACTAAACGACTTCTCTTACTAATTCAAAAGCTAAATTTTTTCACGTCACTGAATCTGTCTTTTACTACCAGATTATCATTAAAGAATCACAAATGCATGGGCGGATCTAGAGGTAGGGTCGGGGGGGGGGGGGGGGGGGGGGGGGGGGGGTCTGACCCCCCCCCCACCCACCCCCCTGGCATTGGCCAAAAATTAAATTTTGACTATATAAATTCAGTGTAAAGTTACATATTTACTACATTTTAAGCCATGATTTGGGCTTGGACCCCCCCCCCCCCATGAAAAAAATCTTGGGCTTGGACCCGCCTGGGAAAAAATCCTGGATCCGTCCTTGCAAATGCATGAATATGAAAATAACAACTACTAGACCTATATCTTGACCCCGGTTAGAGGCTCTGCCTTATTTTCATATTATTTATT